>APFE030495814.1:0-53518 GCA_000404065.3 Pinus taeda | reverse complement strand
TATATTTTATTGTTTAGAGAAATATTTTCTTTTAATGATAATATTAATTAATATTTTTATGAGATGTAAATATCAATAACTATTTAAATCTTTTTGTGTAGGTAACAAATAGAAAAAGAAGAAAATAAAATTTAGAGAAAGAAGAAACATGTAACCATACAATGCCTTAGAATGATATTATATTTGATTTGATATCATTTTTTAGGAAAGAATATATAAGGTTGGGTCGGAAGATGAATGCAAAGAAAAGGAGAAATATAAATTGTAAGGTGCTACTCTTGCTATGTTGAACATGTTGGAAATTTTGTAATCAAGCTTTAATATTTTTATCAGTTTGAATATAATGTTGAAAACCTATTGGTTTGAGAGTCTAGAATTGGAACTTATACAATTTTGTTAATGTATAAGGAATGATTGAAACTTTCAAGCCAAAAATATTTGGAATTGAAGCTTGTATACATTTATCGAGTTCAATAAAAAAATTGAAAGTTGAAAGCTTTTTTTCCCCATGGTAACTGGTGAATCGGTAACTTCAGAGGACTATTTTGGGAAAGGCTAGGATTTAATCACAATGGCTACCACTATTTACCTAAATATCAAGATATTCAAAATTTCTTGCTCCTTTGGGCATATAGGCTAACACGTCTCCATAGAATAGAACCCAAGTGGAGGGGGGAATTAAACTCTCTAGCTACCGTTTGAGCTATTGTCCTTTCACAAAACTTGAAAGTTTTTTCTTAGACTATAGATTAAGGAATTTAATTTGAAGGATGAATATAGGGAAGAACTAATTTATCTTCTATTTAGGAAATTATGCATTTCTGTCATTTGTTTATTTTCTTCATATTCTTGCAATTTGTTATTTTTGTCAATCATTTGTTGCTTCAAATATCTAAATAAATCATCACCAGACATATTGATTGATTTGAGAAGAAAGAACATATAAATCTAATATAGATGGCTAACTTGAAAGGTTGTATCAATATTTAAATTCATATTCTAGTTAAGAGAAAGACCTTCGTGGAAGCCTTGGAGTTGGTAGAAGTATAGAAACTGAAGAAAACATCTTGAGTTGGCGCTACTATTAGAAATATCATGTCATCAATGGAAGGATCAATACCTTGATTTTGATGAAGGCTTTATAGCAACTTCTTATCATGGAAGACTAAGGTATGTAGTCCTTAAGGTACATATAATTATTTTTATGCATAAAGGGTCTATCATGAATTGTCTTGGGGTTTTCTTGTATATGTGGAATCTAGGGTTTATAAACTTCATCTAGTTAAAGGTCTTTGGTATCTAGGGTTTGTAAATAATAGATGGCACTTGGAAAGCCTAGTCACATGGAAACCACAACCCTAATCTTCTTGTTCTCTCATATAAATCCTACTTCTTGATTTTTAGGGTTTTTAGGTAGTCTAGAGTATATAAAACCTAATGTGAATGGATGTGGATGATAATTTGGGCAATACATCATGTCCCTAAGAGATTATTAGGGTTTTTAATTTAAAACCCCAATAATTATTCCTCTAAGATTCCGTGGAAACCCTAGATCGATAATTTGACATTGTGCTATTGTACTTGTATTTTTCTTGGTTGTAATTGTTGATGAATTTTGTAGGTGCATAATAAAGGGAGCAAAATGAGAATGATGGATAAGCAAAACAAATCTTCTGCTTTGGTAAGCATGATGGAAGGAGGGAACTTTAACGATCCTTGAGGTATTGGAGGTATTGATGTTATCAATTTCATTAAATAAGTAAGCATGCGTCATTGTGATTTTGATTTGTTATGTGTGATAATAACATATCTAGAGTATACTTGGTTGGATTTCTTTATAAGAATCATATAGTCTTTTTAAAGTTTGAGATCAACTTGCATAAGTTTCATCCTTTTATTGTCTAACATTATGTTAGAGGTAGTCATTTTTCTAAGATGGATCCTCAAGATCCTATAAGAACTCTCACATTGGAGGTTCTTGGAAGAATCATCATGACAATTCTCTTGAAGGATGATGTATTTCAATTGGTCAGGTTTCAGTCTCATAAGGAAAGTGATATATTTATCTTTAAGTATGAGATGATAATTCACTTAAAGTCGAATATATATATGATTGTATGAAAGCATAAGGATGCATATTTAAAATAAAATTTTGGGTAGGACTCATATAAATCTTGCAAGGAAAGTTAGTCATTATGATGCCTAGGAAGATGTAATTGACTTACTCTAGAAATATGGAATGTTGAAGACATTTTTGTTAGAATTTATATGTTGAACATCTAACATGATCTCCAGAAAATAATGGTAGCTTGGTAATCAAGTTTGATACTTTGGTACTCTGATGCATAAAGGTAGACTCATGCAAACATGTACCATGAGGATGTTGATGCCTAGTTGAGAAGGCCGTCATAAGGTAATTTTGTTGTTAACATCTATTCTTGGTTATCTGGTTAACATGTTTTATTTCTTGGAAGGATATTGCAGGTGTATATGATTATAATTGAGGCAAGTTCAACTATGTGAATAGAATATTTGAAGAATTTTGAGAGAAAGCTTAACATTTGGTACCTGACAACTATGAAGTCAAAGGTAATAGTGCGAAAAGATAATCTGAAGGTCAAATTTCATATTAAGTGAAGGAATACCACTTTCATAAGGAAGCTATGGCCAATTTGAAGTCTTGGAAGGCTCTCAATAATGCTTTCATTGATGAAGATGAAACGAAAGTGATAGACAAGATGGATGACCTGGAACTTGTCGTGAAAAAGATGGCTCAGTGACCTGTGATATCAAGAAAGGAAGCATGCTTGGTATAATGAGATATGAAGGAAAGAAGGAGTCAGGAAAGATTTGTTGAAAATTGTAGCTAGGTTCAATATTCGTTATGATGTAACTATAATCATGAAATTATATATTATTTATAAAGAAAGAAAAAAAACTATGTTTTATATTACAGTATGGGTTTCATACTCAAGTTTGATTCAAAAATAATATCATACTCAAGTCTTCTAGGCCTTTCTAGGATAAAAAAATAATATTGGTCATGTGTCATAGCCCCATTTGGACTCATTCTAATGAAGAAGAATATTTATTTTGTTGATAAAAATCCACGAATAAGCCCAAGACCAAGTTGAAGGAGCAGATTAAGTCGACCTAAAGGGAGGGAATTCAACCCTCAAGGAAGGCTATATAAAGGAGTTAACCTCAACTCATTTTATCACTCAACTCAAGAAAGTTCGATCTGCAATAGAGAAGGTGAAGAAGAGTAGTTGGAAGGATGAAGAAGAGGTGCAAAAGTCAAATTTTGTCAAATAATCTCTTTGATTCCTTGTATTACTAGGGTTTTTGAATGTGCCAGTTGTAGGAGGTCGAAATTGCAGGGCCAAATTCTGTTGTAGGGGCCAAAGTTGTAGCATCAAAGAAGTAATATCGAAGTTATGCAAGCTGTCTCAAGGAAGACCTTGTTGGGGGTTTGCTTGGACTTGGAGAGTTTGTTGGCTTTGGTCTTTGGGTATTGGAAGTCTCTTTTTTAAGCAGATTCTAAAGAAGAAGAGAAGCATTTTATGGTTTTTCATCTTGGAGGGGTTTTGCCCTAGCTTGGAGCCTATATCTTGTGTATTTTGTCTCTTGTGATCTTTATTGTTTTGGTAATTTCTTGAAAAACATAAATAAAGAAGTAATTAAAGATCAACTAACATCACAAGTAATTATCAAGATAAGGAAACTAAGTTATAATCTACAAGTCTCCAGATTTTCCAACAAAATTATCACAAATAGATTATGGATTTGATTGTAGACACATATTCCATATATTTTCTGTGTGAATTACTTCATATGTATGATAATTAAATATGTTAATTTCATTTGTGTTGAGGGTAATGAATTACTTCTTTATTTAATTAGTTAATTTATACTTGCAATTAACCTTTTATCACTATTAGATTAGGATTAGAGTAAGGTTGCATTTGCATAGTAAAATAGGATTGCATTTAGGATTTAGGAAAATCTCAATGAAAGTCTCATTTTGAGGAGAAATATATTGGTGGCAACTAGACCCACATATTGGTGGAAATCACCACACTAAAAGAGTAGAGACCTAATTAGGGCCTTGATCAGGTGATGATACCTTATTGTAGGAGGAAATTTTCTGGCTATCAATAATTGGTGCTAGAAAGAGGGAATCGACAAACAAACCATCTAGAGCCTTTTTTTAAACATTATTAATCAATAATGTCTCTTATCCCTAGAGAGAACATGCTTTCGATTTTCCTAGGCATACGTTGTATTCCTAGAGAGACAATACTCTTCTTACAAAAATGAGTTTCAATGAATGAATTGAAATGTCTACTTTTCATCATATTTCACAATTTAATATATTTTGTAACCATATGTCTACTTTTATAAATTAAATAATGATCTTGAGGTCTCTATTGATTCATGTTCTCCAAAAGAAGGATTACTTGAAGAAAACACAATGGCTTTTGTAGATCCATAAGGTCTCGCTAATGATATTGATCATTTGAATAATATAGAGTTAATATCTTTTAAAATTACTTGCCTATGTATTTAAACTTAATTTTTAATTGCATTCATAATTAGAAATGAAGTTCCTTTGCATACTAATATATATGGAAGTGTTAGGAACACATCTATAATACAAAGTAGTGATGAATTTTCAGAAAAATTATCTCAAGACTATATAAAATAAATTAATAATTATATAGATATTGATGAGAAATCATTTATATATTCATCGTATTCATCAAATGTTATGAATTAAACCTTAATTTGTGATCAGGAAACATAGCAAGTTCTTTACGATAACCATTTGAATAGTGATGATATTGAGATACTCGGTGTGATGGATATATCATAATTTCATGACATCAATTTTCAATTGGAATATTCAATACAAAATGAAACATTTCAAGAAGATGAATAACTATAGTCAAATCTCCTTATGTCCGTTCTAAGTTTGAACACATTTTGATCAAGAAAACATATAATATTGAGCTTGACTCTACATTCACTATTAATCACAATGAGGTATGAAATATTTCTATCATTCCCTCCCAACTATCTAATGATATTTACCATAATTAAAATATTTTAATCGATGATAATTGAAAAGAGTATTATATGAATGAAAAGTCTCTAATCTATAATAAATATGTATTTTTTTGTAAATAAAGTTCCATAATTAGTTTTTTACATTTTCAGTTTATATTTTCTTATTTTTTTTTTTATTATGTATATATGATTGTACAATCCCAATTGATTAATAAGATATTTCGGTATGCTAATTGTTTTAATATTAATAGAATACTTTATAAATTGGTGGAATATTATACATTATTTGATCTGATTAATTCTTTCTAAAATGATGGAAATTTAAAATATGAACATTAGAGAATTTACCAAGAAAATGAGGAATCATGATTTCAACCAATGATTATGCTTTCTCATTTTGCTTTATATTCTAGAATTAATACCACCGACTTTAATACTCTTCCACAAGATCGAATACTTGAAATTGCACCATATAATTCTCACTAGCTATGCTATCCACCTATGAACCCTTTACAATCTTTAATAGAGTTCCAACTTAATTTTGATGATCCAATTAAGGCTTGGTTGAAATAATCATCATCCGATGAAGGCCCCAATTAGGATTATACCTGTTTGGTGTGGTGATGTCCACCAATATGTGGACCTAGTTGCCATTAAATAAATTGTTCATGAAAAAGAGACTTTCCTAAATCCTAAATGCAGTCCTATTGATTGCAACTACAAATTAACTACTAAAATAAAGAAGGAATTCATTACTCTAAACATAAACGAAACTAGCATTTTCAATTATCATACATGGAAACAATTTACATAGAAATGGTATTGAATATGTGCCTACAATCAAATTCATAATCTATTCATGATAATTCTTATGGGGGTAGGAATGAACTATTTTTTTTTTGAAAGAAACTAATGTAACTAATTATCATACATAGGAAATAATTCATATAGAAATGATATTGAACATGTGAGTGTAATCAATTTCATAATCTAGTCATGATAATTCTAATGGTGGTAGGGATGAAATACTTCTTTCTTTTGTTATTGAAAAACTCTGTCTGAGACTTGTACTAGTGACATACCTTTGTGATGAAGAAATTATGTAAGAAAAAATATAAGAGTATAGGCTTCCCCACAAACCCAAAAATCCCGATATATGATAATTTATCATGACATTTGAAAATACCTATTTTTTAATAAAAACGATTGAGCCTCTTCAGAGAACATTTCAATAATAGGACCAATGATCATCTTTTTGAATTTCTTAACAAATGAATTTTGAGCTTGGTAAAAATAGAAGGGAACCTATTGTTTTATAGCATTGGATACCAAAATTGAACCAAATCTTCTTCAATACTTAGATTATTTTCACTAGGTAAATATTTGAATAAAACCAAAGAATGTATGAACAAGAGACCATGAACAACCTCTTTGAATTTTGGAAATTTCCAATTGGTATGAAATCTCACTCAAAATGAGGTGATCCTAGTTAAAGATGATTCTCTCTTCAACTAAATAATGGAGAATGCACAAGATGAATTTTGGAAAATTCATAGTAGAATCTTGATCAACAATACTAGCAAAAAGCCACACAAACTCTTTGTAAGGATCAACTAATGAGCTTACCTGAACTTGTGCAAATATTGGTGAATCCATAGTCATTTCAAAATTTTATTTAATAGTTAGAACCCCTTTCATTCTTTCAAAAAAGAATTTGCTTTAGAAGTCAAGAAAATTTTATATGGAGTTGGAACCCACAACATTTTTCTAAAGAAACATGGTGTAAGATGCACAAGATTCCTACTAGCTTCCTCAAGGTGGACCACCATTTGGCTTTGTTGAATTTTTCCATAGACTAGGAAACAATGTCTATAAAATCAAATATAGTTATCACATAAACCTAATCCCAGTTCAATTTATTTTCCTCTTCTAGAAACCCGACATCTTTTTGAGCCAAGACAAGGAACTAATTTTATCATCTTATTTATTTCACTGGCCTCACAATATTATTTTTATTTAATTTTATTTATTTATTTTTTTGTTTTTATTATTTTTATTTATTTAATTAATTTTATTTTTTATTTTATTAATTTTAATTTAAATTTTTTTATTATTTATTATTTATTTGTTTTCATATGAAAAAAAATGATTAGATTTTACTAAGGAGCTAAAAACCAATTACATATGTATCTCCCATTGATGTTGAGTATTCTGGACCAATCAATAAAATTCGCCATAATCTGAAAACAAAAACATTTCTAGCCTATGTATCTATGAATAAACATCATCTAACAAAATTCGAAATAGATAATATAGTCTAAAGTCCAAAGAGAATCTAAAAATTGCATATGTTACAGTGCCTCCACAATAAGGGTCTTTCTTTCTGCTCGCCATCTTTTGTTCTATTAATCTCAATAAACTCAATGGTAATGTACCTTAAATCCTAAGTTAACACAGATAATGACATTAAGTGTTATTATAACCATCACCAACCTATTGTAATGATCAATTAACATTAACTACTTTGTCAAGTTATCACATGCATAATCCACGAATGAATATCATGTTGTAACAACATTGTGATAATTTAATGATGTGAAGGACATAATAGAAATGAGCCTTTAATTTGCTTCGAGAATGGTGTTCATAACCAAATGATACCCAAAAAAAAAGTACTAGATGTGGGATGACAAGGAGAGTTTAGTAAGATAGAATGATGTGTCCCATGTCCCAACAATAAAAATTTGGCTAAATGTGGAGACAAGTCAGGATAAGAAGAGTATAACATAGGATAATGATGCCACAAGTTAGCGAGCTTAATAGATGTATCACATCTCAACAATAAGAAATTGACTAAGTATGGAGATGATTCCCTTTTTAAGATAAATGACCATGTAAAGGATGTTTCAAAAGGAAAAAATAATCTTCCAAGAAGATGATTATAGTGAATATTTGAGGAAAGAGTTTTGTGTAGGGTATTATAGGTCTAAAAATGCAACATTGATCATGGAATAATGATCAATAATAGGATTGTAAATCAAGTAAATGCATTATTTTAGTAATCTTAAATATTAAAATAAAATTAATTCATCAATCATTTATAGTCACACTAAAAATATCAAAAGTGAAAAAAAAAAAAAAAAAAAAAAAAAGTATTCTAAACAAGGTAGTGTTGATGTGTTTTCATGTCACACATCAACTGGAGTGATTTTGGTTCATACTTGAACCTATATCCATATAGTTGGAAACCAAATTTTGAAATATGGTTAGCGCCAAATGACCCTCACTTATTGATCATGAAGATCCAACAGGTTTTAAGAATTTAGAGTCAAAGTCATTATTGCAATACTTCCTCTTGCAAGACCAATAGGAATGGTTTCTCCTTTGAAATATAAATTTTAAAAAAAACAAGGGATACTAAA
Organism: Pinus taeda; assembly: GCA_000404065.3. Lineage (NCBI taxonomy): Eukaryota > Viridiplantae > Streptophyta > Pinopsida > Pinales > Pinaceae > Pinus > Pinus taeda. The sequence continues at coordinate 45,026 of APFE030495814.1, read as the reverse complement.
AATAAAGGTCATATGCAACGCTTTAGGGAATATAAAATAAAGGTCATATGCTTGAGATATCACCAATTTGGTCTAAGAACCCACAAAGTTAACTCACCCACATCCTCTTCATTCTATATTTCTCAATTATCCATTTTATCTTCCTTTTTTTTTCATTTTCATTATCATCCATTTTATTAATTTCATATTCGTTTTCATTTAGCATTATTTGTCCATTATTATTCATCCACTTTCCCATCTTTATTTGGAATTTTAACTAAGTGTTACTCTACCTCTGTATTACTTGACCATATTAACACTTAATCATTGGACGAAAGCAAGGTGGGATTCCTTTCCCACAACTATCCCAACTTTTCCCACCTAGCTACTTGGCATCTCAATCTTGATCACACTTATTCATTTTGCTGAAAGCGGGGTGGGATGCCTCACCTTATCTCACCATGTCCTCTCCACTTCCTCACAAAAGTTTAAACACTTAGCCACTTTTGTTAGGATCCTAAATATAACTCTATATTTTTGGGGTTTCCTCTCTCAATGCCATTAATAATGCACTCTGAAAGTTTCATTTTAGAAGCCATGAAACAAAGAATTTGAGTGCTTTTGCATATGTTCGAATATGTGTAGAAATGGAATTCAATAAAGGGTTTCCTTTTGAAATAAATTTTACAAGTGCAAACTACTCATGGTCTCAATAGTTAGAATATGAAAATAATATTTACAATACAAAGCTTGTTCTAATACAATGCATCTTGAAACATAGTTCCCTAAAGGTCCTATGAAGGTTAGTAGTGTAAATCAACTTAGTAGATTGACTCAAAGATAGATCATCAACATATTTACGAGGAAGACCTTAATTCAAATTCATTTGAGGAAGGGTCCAAATATGCCCCGTTGAAATCCAATTAAACACTTACCAAGAACAATGCACCTAAATTGGATCATCCCTAGGATGAGTGGAAAGTTGAAATAGAGGATACTGAGGACACACCAATGATTGTAGATCAAACTAGAAATTTTACTCATCTCTGTGTGGATTAGTACATCAAGGAGATCTAGATCAAAAGGCTAAAGAAGATGAGATAGAAAAGCAATTACATCCCACAATTCAAGACCAATAAAAAATGGAATGCATGACAAGGACATCATCAAAGATAAAGGAAGCATGGACAATAGTAGTGAAGAAGAAAAATTCCCCTCAAGTAGAATAACTAATTGTAACACAAAGTTGGGCACGTAATCTAGTTTAATCATGTAATATTTTTTTGTTTTAATATGTAAATAATTTGTCATAATTTACTCATGTGAGAAATATGAGGGTGACTTTTATATATATCTAAGTATTTTAAGCATTTATGTACTTGGCAAATAAGACACTATCAATTTTGTCTTAAACTCAAGTCTAGTAGTCTTTTGTAACTACAAACTTTTTTCTAATACAAAAAATTCTTAATTTAAGTGAAAAGAATATATAGTCTTGTATTAGTCTGTGCCAACTCAGTCTAGCGTGGAAAGTTGTGAGGAGTGTTATCCTTCCCACCTATGTGTGATTCCCACAAGTGACATCTTAAACTCTTAAGAAACACATTGTTGTAACAACCTTAAGCCTTGTGTTGACAAAAGCTTTAGTTTCTATAAAATATAATTTAAACTAAATAAATGCTCAATAATTTTTTCCTTATATATTTCACTAAAAATAACCTTTATACTAATTTAATTTTTTAATTATATTTGTAACATGATACTAATTATTTTTAAATCTGTTTTCTTCCTATTTTTATCTAATTCACTTCTCTATAAAATAAATATAATACATATCATTTTCATATAAATTTAAAATACATCCACTTTCACTTCACTTTATAAATAGTTTAATATAAAAAATATACAATATAGCCCTCACACAAATAAACTATATCCATGTGCTCTAAATTATGTCCCAACTACTTTACATAAAGTCTGCAACACAAAATACCATCTGATATGAAAACAACATTAACAAACCAACATATTGACTAAACACCACATGATATGGAAAACATATTAGCGACCTAACGTTTTGACCAGACAACACATGATTTGAAAACATATTAATGAATTAACAAACGACATGATATGGAAAAAATATTAACAAAAAAATTTACAATAGCACATCATGATAATTGAATACCAAAATAAATAGATAGGTAGTTACTCTAACTAAAGATAGAGTGAGTTGTCTTTGGTTTTTTGTTTTTTAAATTTACTTTCAAAAATAAATAAATGTTAAGACAATGTTTTATAATTAAAATGATTGGTTTAAATTGAATTATACTTTTTATAAAATTAGTAATTATTTATTATTACTATGGAATTTGTAAATAAGTAAAGGTATTATTTTTGTATATTATTTTTTTTTATTGCTTCATATAAATTAATAAATTTATATGATTGAATCAAGATGCAAAAGAATGCTAAAGGATCAAGAAGCCAATAACAAAAACACGGGAAAAATTTGAAGTGTCGGCCGTGTTGAAGTGATGTTGAGTATTGAACCCTAAACCCTCATGTCCCTAATGTGCAAGAAGCAGATAAAAATTGCCAACAATGTTTTGCAATCAGGAGGCTTTGTTGCAAGATCGTAGTGTTCTGCAATCAGAAGCCAGTATTGTGTTGCATTCCTAGTTGTTCATAACCCCTGAATCAAATAGAGACGACCTAGTGACTCTCCCACTCCTTCCAATTGCTCTCCCTTGCAAAGAATTATCACCTTCCACTTCTTGCGTATCCAATTTATCCAACAGACAAAGCAACAACAATGATACAGACAACATTATGTAGATATTATACAATGATGAGCGTGGCCATTTGATGTCACAACTCAGTGTTGCCAGTCCCAAGATGATCTTTGCCCCTTCCCCTGCCCTTGTGCCCACACCACTTCTGGACATATCCTTCTTGGAACACATACTCTCCGCCTCTTGTGATCATGTAATAATGACCGACGATTCCCATTTCCACCACGTCATATGGTACAATCACTCATACAAGAGGGTCGTTGAATCTCCCCTGGACCTTGGCCTCCCGAAGCCCCTAGCAACTTTTAGTTTTCACAAGCACCAGCCTAGTTTGAAGTTAGATAACTCTTCTCCCCAGACAAAGCCCGATGTATCCCACGATCATTAAAATAGACCTCGCATAATTTCTTTTTGGTTAGCATTGAACAGGTTTTATGCCACTTATTTCATCAGGATGTATGACTGCTTCCAACTAAGTGCTATATGGGCTATTTTTTTTACTATTCACTTGCTTACTCTGGTAAGATCGTAACATATTGTGTCATTATATTTCCTTCTTGTTTGTTTTAGTCAAATTCCCTTCATTATTGTATTTTCTTCAAATTCTCTTCCATCCTTTTCCTATGAATGTAAAGTATTTTTGCATTTCAAACATGTATTGATTGAATATATTTTTTAGTTAATGTTTAGGGAGATTATAACTATATTTTCTTTTCTTGCATACCTATAGGGAGATTATAACTATATTTTGGCTTTGTTTTGTGGTTGAATCTGTAGTCTCTCCACCTACTTTCATTTCATTTCCGCAAGCGTAGATTAGATATTTCCCGCTTTCATAGATTAGCATTTCAGTTCTGCAATTTCAATTCTGCAAGGTAGATTAGCATTTCAATTCCGCAATTTCATTTCAACAGCATAGATTAGTTATTTCCTACTTTCATTTCAATTCTACATTTTCATTTCAGCAAGATAGATTTTAGTTAGTTGCAGTTCAATCTATTTTAGTTTTTGCAGGTGAAAGCAGAAAAAGAAACAAAAATTAACCAAAAAGATTTCCATTTCATGCCTTGTAGTAACAGAGACAATATAGGAAAATTATTACCCAACACCCCCACCACATCACTGAGTCACCCTTCTCTCTTCTTTGGTGGCAGTGATCCAGAAGAACATATAGGTGAACCTCCAGAGATATACGAAGATCCTATAATAGAAGAAGAGCAAGAGAACATTCCTCTTTAGACCATGGTTGAACACAGAAACGGTATAGGAGATGAGGAGAGAATAGAAGGTGCCTTTCCCATCCGAGAGACCAATGGGGACACCAAAATGAAAAACATAAGTCCCTCAGCCTTACCTCACTTCCATGGATTGACCACTGAAGACCCTGATACCTTCTTGTTTGATTTTTTTGTCCTCTGTCAAACTTACGACTATGCAGAAGACGAGCAAAAGTTGAAAATATTTCCCTCTACCCTCAAGGATGCAGCACTACACTGGTTCATGGGGTTACCTGGAAACATTATCACAACTTGGGCTCGAATGAAGCAAGCCTTTAACAACAAATACTGGGACTACTGTAGGTAAAAGGAAACGAAGGGAGAAATCTTTCGGATGACCATGGGAAGTGATGAATCCTTAGAAGACAATGAAGAAAGGTTCCAACTTAGTTATAAAAGGGTCAGGTGCACACCTAACCCTGAATCTCTGGAGCTGGTTCTGCTCTGAGGAATCCCTGAAGACCTTCTAGATACCCTCCATTTGCTAGCTAGAGGAGACATTTACCAACTAACTTATGATGACATAAAGACTATGTTTAGAAACCATTCTAGGGCAGCCCAGAAAAGAGGTAGGGGGAATCCACTTTCAGCTAGTGCCACCTTCTCCAAACATGAGTTTACAAATCAGATGGAAGAGCTTAAAAGTGAGGTGAGACAGACCATTGCCATGCAACTGGATACTTTCCAAATCCAACAGAAGAAAGAGGAAGCGGAGAGGGCTTTGGCCATCTTTTGTCCTAGGTGTACAAGGAAGCATCCTAAGAACGAGTGTCCATTGCACTCAGTAGAGGTATGTTTCATTTGTGAGGAACACCACCCTACAAAACAGTGCCCAACCTTACCCAGACTTAAAGCTATGTACTAAGGGGTTGAAGGAGCCACTGAACCACTCTACTTCCTCAACCAAAGGAGGCCGCATGAATCCAGACCTTACCAGCAGGGGATGCAAGGGGTATCCCAAACTTATTACAACCCCAACCAATCCGCTCACATACCTTTTTGGCGTCCCCTTGCCCATCCTTCCTGGTCCGCACCCCCTCCTTGGTCTTATCCATATCAATACCATACTCAACCTGTTGCTCATTCATTTCATTCTCATGTTCAACCACAACCTCAGTGGAATGCACCCCAGCCGGGGTGGAGGATTAGGGCTTTATTTGAGTGATTTAAGGAAAGGATGGGATCATTAATCTAATCTAAGTTTCCATATAAGCATATGTAAGCCTATGGGCAGAGAGGAGGCCACAAATAGTAGAAATTAGGCCTGTGTGTGTGAGTGAGATCGAGGAGTCTCGAATGTAATTTGTCTTTTACATTAATATATTCATAGGTCTTAGTTATAAGTTTGCATAGTATCTAGTGACATGTTGTAATTCATGAACATTCTTACGTGTTATATTTTAAAGAATGAACTGGTTATGTATTTCGTACCATCCATGGATGAACAATTGATGTATGAGGATATGTTGAATCCTCTGGATATAATATTAATGGTTATGATTAAAGTATATTGTATTTCTTTATGTAAGGATTCTAGGAAGAAATGAAATTTCTATGTGTAGGAAATTCTAAGGTGATAACGATTTAGTTCTCTAAATCTTTAAAGAACTTTTACAGGCAAAAATCCTCTATGAAGAATCCAAGTTTATTTAAGTTGGAACGATGGTACCAAGAGAACCTGTAAGGATCAAGTTAACTCCGTTGTAGGTCAAAGATCCCTCAAGAAGTCTGCTGAAAGAATCACACTATGATTTAAGACAAATGAGGTATGTACACTTTTGTTTAATATTATAATATCATGTCACATGGTTGCAGGTAGCATGGATCAAGCATGATCAAGAGAAACATGATCTCCTCCTCTAAAAGGTTCAAAGATGAAATCAACATAATATGTCCTGATATGGAGTATGACTTAGTTGACTACAATTAAGGAACTTTGATTAGAAGCTCGTAAGGATAAAGGTTGTGTAGATGGTAGAGATCGTGAAATATGCAACCATGATGAAGGAAATTAACATCCATAGAATTAGGAAGATTTGACTAGGAAATCTCCTGGAAAGATATGAAGACTCTGATGAAAGTATGAAAAAGATGAATACCCTTGACAACATATATCTTTGGGAGATGTGTCAACATGAATGCAGGGTGTTGATACCTACAAGAAAATGTCACTGGAAAAGGCCATCACCAAAAAGGTAATATATGATTTTTTTTGGTTTTCTGAGTTTTTGGAAAAGTCTCGGTATGTGTGCAAGGCCTTGGCAAGACGAGTTGTGAAGAATGTCACAACTATGTACCTTGTGATCTAGAGAAATCATTGTTGAATGAAAGGTGGAGATAGATGGCCCTATGAACAAAACCCGAGATGTAAATCCAAGGAGGATACTTTCAAGTAAAGAAGGAATGACATGATGGATGGTTGAACCCTACACATGAAGAAATTGATGACATCGAGGTGTTGGATCATTAGTAAACTAGAAGACACTATAAAGTACTGATGATAGAGTCCATGTTTAAGAGGGATCTCTTGAAGGTTCTTATGAGTAAAGGAACATGAGTAATTTTTTGAATAAAGAGAAACTTGGAGGTCATCCCTGGTTAAGAGGGAGAGTTAGACATGACATTCTTGTCTTCAGTTTGGAAGAAAGAATGGAGGATTGTGTAATCATTTGGCATCTGACACTCCTTGAGGACGTGGTAGGGCATCCAAGACAAGAGTGGGCAAGAGGAATGATATTCTTGAGGGATGGGAACCCAAGATGAGAATAGTCCCAGTAGGTTATACTCAGATAGCACCCGGGTGGATATGACGCTAAGAGAGACAATGATGTTGTATGTCTATTAGTCATCGGTCTCGCCAACATTGTGCTCTGATCTAAGTGAGAGATAGAGGTATTTGTCTGAGGTGCGATTGAGATTTCAGAAATCTACGCACAAGCGAATCTCCAAAATTGTTCCTTACAGGGACCAAATTTGACACCCACATCGAGTGTTACACTATGTATATGATCTAAGCATCCAATAATTTTGTCAACTCTCTCTGAATGAGATGCTCAAGTGTAGGATGTACTTTCCTTAGCTTCTGTTGGAATGGCTTGGCCCCTTCCTTAATCAGTATCACATGATGGATGATTCACATGTCATATGTCTTGAGTTCATCGTATGTCCACACGAAGACATCACAATACTACTCTTAGTAAGAGAATGAAGGCCCGTCGATCTTGTGGTGTGCAACAAGTACCGAGATTAACATACTTGAAATCCTTATTTGTTCCCAAGTTAATCTGCTCATGCGACAATGTGGAATTGTGGGTTTTGGCATTGACAAGTCCCTAGAAGTAGTTTTGCAGGTTATACAACTTTTCCAACAATACCACACCCTTGGGGATGAGGTTTCCTTTACTTGCATTGGTTGCATCTTTCAAATCCTTTCTGTGCTCATTCTCATCAATCGTTGCATCTTTGAATATGTCAATGTTCACCATGAAACACGTAAATTAGTGATATTATCAGAATGGGAGACCTATAAATAATTTCAATAGAAAAATCATTGCTCAATGGTGACATCCTAGTAGCAACATTTTCTAATGCATTTGTGGTTGCGTTACGCATCCTTGGAATATAAATAATGTTAAAAGCTCGAAAATGTGAGATAAGACGCCATGCCTATTGTTGATAACTTTTAAGGTGAGGTGACAAAAAATGTAAGTGTTACATACCTATCGCACCACGATTTCTGAGCCACCTACCACTTTCGGGATGGAAATGTTGAGGTCAATGGCCTTTTGCAAACCCCAGATGAGTGCTTCATACTCTGTAGTGTTGTTTGTGCACTCAAATTCCAAGTGACTAGAGATCAAATGATGTATCTACAGTGGGCCTATTACAACGCAACTAGCTCCAGAGCCCTCTTGCATTTTGGAACCATCGAATCACATAGTCCAAACATCATATGTACAGGGAATATGAACTACACTAGTACTACTACAACTACTACTAACTATACAAATTTCATTATCACCAATTAGGCAAGGAAGGAGATCCAACTGTGTATCTAGTGGAACTAGGGATGGTTGTGCAAGATAACACCACAATTGAGTTTCAAGGAAGAAATTGCTTAAAAGTAATTATGCGAAAGCCATTGTTTCATTATGCCCATTCAAGAAAATGCCCCTATATGGAAGCCATAAGTGTGACCAATCTATGGAAAAGTACCCTTGTAGCTTGCTTGGCCAATCTCTTGTCAACAATACTTTGTATGCTTCCAAAATTTCCACAATCACTATGTCGATAGATTGGTGAACTCGTATGTCAGATGATAAGCAGATGATGACATATATGAGTTCACCAATTCCTAGACATGAGTATTATCCATCTAAACAATATGTGCATATGCCTTGTCCCATTTAGTGTTTATTTTCTTGGAAATAGATAATGGAATTACGTTCACTGATGCACCAAAGTCAACCAAGCAATTGTGTACATTCAAGTTGAAAATTTTGAAATTTAACAAGAATTGTGGGTAGAGTGTATTCGCATCCATCGTAAGTTCATTGAGTATAGAATTGAGAGAACCAGGAGACTTACTAGATTCGTTGCCTGAAGAGGTAGGGTTACCTATGGAGGTCTTCCCAAGTACCCGTAGAAGGATGTCTCGCTGGCTCATGATATTTGTTAATTCAAACATTGAGATATTTTCACAAACCTTCTTCATATCATCAAAAATTTTATAGTCCACAGCGAGAAGATTGACCGAGGTGTCTAGGGATGTGACTTGGTTTGTGGTTTCCAGAGGGAGGGTTCTGTCCTTACTAAACAATTTTCATTATGACTACTTTCCCAGACTTGCTCTGATTGTTATGCGCTGAGTTATCTGATGGGTTGATCTTCCTTAATAGATTTTCTTTAAATTTTCACAACTCCAAGCACAAGTCCTTCTCGACAACAATAGCCTCTCCATAATTTTTTGTTAATGTCTATTTCACAGTTCGCTTGAAAAACTACACAATTCTTATTGGCAAGGAAAAGGTGTAGTAATCTATGGTGATGGATTCATGAGGTTTCACGTTTCCAAAAAAAAATTCAAGGTGCGATTGAACCTATGGTTGAAATCTTTTACCTTTTCCTTTCGATCCATCTTAATATTACCGAGTTCTTTTAATAACATTGCGGGGGTCTTATCATCAAGAAATTTTTCAAGGAAAATATTCTTAATCCCCCTCCACTTCTGGATGGAGTTTGGAGGAAGGTTGTGATACCATATAACTTCTCTACATTAAAGTTACACGAGAAAAATCTACATTCAACATCATCATAACATACCTAAAGTGTTTGTAGATGTAGATAAAATTTGTCCAGCTGGTCTTCAACCTTCACTATTTTATAAGGGTCATACTTCGTTAAGAGCTTTCCTGAATGCTTTGGCATCTTGTGTAGAACACACGAAAGTGATAGTGGGCCCTAAGTCATCCAGTCTATATTTTGGTCTACCATGTCTTCCTCTTTGTTGTCCTCCTCTTCTTTATCAGAGCATGATGGCTCTTCTTCCTCTTCTTCTTCTCCTCCTGTCCCGCTGAAAGTTGTGCCCAAGAGTATAATGTTGACTCCATCACCATCGTTAAAGAGTGGGGGATCTTCTTGTTTTTCCACAGAGTCTGCTAATTCTTCAAGAGTGGCAAGAACCATGTCTTCAACAAACGAAACTACTATCCATGTGGTGGCCTTGTTCCTCTTTGGAGAAAATGGAAGATTGATTACTCTCATAATTAATGTAACAACTTTTGCAAATTGACGAGTTATAGGGCGGATGGCCCAAATCTGATCATACAAATTTTCACATTCAGACTTGGGATGAGAAGAGTCACCAACTTCAAAAGCACAAGTAGGGGAGGTGCAATGAACGTTGTTGCCTTAACCAAAAGATGGAATGATGGGGTCAGTGGGTCTATCATCCATAAAATATTGAATGCCCTCCTTCTAGCAACAAAAATGTTTACGGTGTTGGACCTACCAATATTCAAAGGATCGGGCCCTAGTATGAAGTCCCAATCATACCTCACACCATTTGGTGTAGGAGTCCCATCTGGTATAATAGCACGATTTCAAAATCCTTAAATATTTTCCTTGGCTCTAGCTGTCAGCACGAGAGAGGGATGCAATGGTGTCCTCAAAAAGCAAGGGAGGTGTCTCTGGTGAGTGTGCAATTGCACTTGTGTCAATGGTTCTTTTACTACAAAAGGGGGAGAAAAGTGAGCCTCTAAGTGAGAGATAATAGTACCACCTAGGAAGAGATATACATGAACCATAAGGGTTCATCTAACATCCATCGGAATAGTCCATAGCAGATGTGACGATTGTTAATACCAACAAACAGGGAAAGATATGTAGTATCTTGTGAAATAGTATACAAGGATGGGACGACAATAACAACCATTAAAACACATTCTCAATAAGATAAGCACTAAAATAACCAAAATAATTCAACTATCTTAGTACATGTGAAAGCAAACATGAAATACAAACGTCCGTAGAATAGTCTTACAAACATTCATAGTGCATGCATGAAGAACGTGTTGGCTTTAAAGGCTTATGTGACTAAGAAAAAGTTCCAAGACACATATTTACATTGTACATCACTAGCCCCAATAGTGGGACATCAAAGCCACTCCTTGCTCCTCAAAGAACTAGCTGATCTCTCTAATGCCTTGTGGGAGGATCCAAGGTGAAAAATCATTTGCCCATACAATGAGGGGGTATATATAATCAAGGGGTGATGCTTCCCCTTTGTGACTCTTTAACTACCCTCATGATTGTTCAACTTCCTATGACTTTTCAACTTACATGACTCTCCATATTCATGTGTGTCCTTTGGACTTTCACTTTACAATACATTTGAATACAATATACATTGTCCACAGTAGTGATATGGCATATGACCACTCATGAAATGACACTGCTGACATAGGCTGCTTGGTGATGTGGCAATGTCAAGTCACTTTTGTTGTTGAGTGTTGGATGTCTTCTTGGATATGCTTTCTCTTCACCTCTGCATGGCTTGTTGATGCAGAGTCTCCAATGATCTTTAGTCTTCAATGGTAGTTGCAAACTTGTGTCCCTTTGCTTCCTCTTAATTGGTCCACTTGTGAGTTCATCTACAAGAGAGCCTTTAGGCGTGATTCCCTCCTTCTTCTCCTTCTTAATCATCTAATTTCCATGACTTGATAGTGTACATGTTCTTGCAATTCACTCATGGCGGGACGACATCAATCTGAAAACCCTCTAGTGTAAGATGATGCATTATTATCTGTGAACTAAGCCCGGGACAAGTCACAAACTAGGGAGAGTGGCCCAATGACTGTGGATTACACAGTTCCAATAGTTAGGGGGAGATCTTAGGCTCTGAGACCGTACAATGCGTAGATCAGGGAGGCTTGAAGAACAGAATTGTGTAGTTTCTGGAGGCAGTGGGGTCTAGCTGAGGGAAAGGACACTAGAGGAAGAATCTTCACAGTTTTGGAGGCCAAGGGAGGTTGGGCTTCAGCGCATTGCACAATTCCAATAAATAAGGGAAAATCTTGAGGGTTGAAGATGCGAAGTGCACAGTTAAAGGTAGACTAGGAGACACAACTGCGCAATTCTAGGGGTCAATATTGAGAGTTGGGCTCAGGAATTATGAAGAGAAGCAGACTTGGAGGACAGGCGTTGGACATTATGTAGTTCCAAGCAACAACTTCACATATTAGAGGGTTGAGATTGTGTAGTGTGCAATTCAGTTGGGGCCCGGTGAAGCTAAGTTGCTCGGTCAGGAAGATTTTCCGAAAATTGTTAAGTCTGAGATGGGCAATGACCTGTGATGAACCTTGAATATGATCACACACTCGGCATACTCTGACAACACAACAACATAAATCATCAGAACACATAAATGAATAATTTTCCTTTGTGTGATTGCCTCATGGCAAGATAAGAAAAGTGCGACACTTAAGATAGGCTTTAGGATGACCATGATGACACTTGTGAGATAATGTTCAAGACTTTGTGTATGAATGCAATAGATGTTTACATGGTGGGGACAACTCATATACACAAAGATCACTTTGAAACCATCAAGAAAAGCTCGCAAACATTGTATGACAACCAAACATGGCAAAGGACGACAATTAACCAAACATGAAAAATGGACCAAATTACTGCAAGAAAGCTCATGGAATGATCTCTAGTGTTTGCAACAACAATATAAAAGAGAAAGGAAGGCTCTGAAATTGGCTATAGGCCAAAATTTTGGAGGGTGTTGCAGCAGTTACAACATTTTTTCAAGAGACATCTTAAACCTCTAGCCAACAACAAGAAAAATAAAGGAGATATTGGGCAATCCTATCACAACCCTCTTTAAGCATGGAAAAAGGGATAGGTTTAACCATTGATGAGGACAACAAAATAGACCGATTGTATACAAATCATAACCCAATTGATAAAATCTAGGTTGAAACCCAAATAGGTAAAAAGAAGCCTTATATAAATGTAGTTTACTATGTCGGAGGCTTTAGATAGATCAATTTTGATAACATCCCCCTTTAGGTTTTAAGCTTTTAATATTGTGAATACCCTCCTTGGCCACACCAATAATTTCATGAATTTACCTCCCCTCCAAGAAAGAAAATTGTTTTAGGGATATGAATCTGGATAGGACAGGTTTGAGTCTGGTAGTAATAATCTTGGCAACGATCTTGTAAATGGCATTACATAGGGAAATGGGGCGAAAGTATGAAAAAGAAAGAAGGTGGTTCGCCTTTAGGATAAGAACAATTAAGGTTGAATTGAAAGTGGGATGTATTCTCCCAACTTTATTGGACTCTTTGACACCCCTAAGAGACGAATTCTTAGAATATCATAAAGCTCTAGAAAAAATTCAACACTCCATCCATCTAGCCTAGCACTTTTATCTTTCTGAAAATTATGGAACACCGATTGGAGCTCCTCCAGTGATACAACCTCCATAATTTCCCTGCTATTCTCTTTGTTAATCATTTTGGGGAAGTACGAAATATACAAATTACGTCTACAATTAATGTTTTTGGAGGAGCTCTAAAGAGATATTCAAAGTGTCGTTTACCCAAATTGGCCATTCCAACGAAGGATGAGACCTCATTGCCATCATCATCAAGCAGACTCCAAATGGTATTTACAATTTTCCTGCCTTTAGCAAAGGCCAGAAAAAATTTGGTATTTTCATCTCCACTTTTTAACCAAATGGACCTGCTTTTTAGGCACCATTCATAGTCTTAATATTCTACATTTTAGTCTTTTTTCACTTATATTTTTGTGTCAAATTTATTTGAAATCCAACAAAAATTTGTTGGAATTGCAAGCTTACAGTGTGTAGTTTACTATTTTAGGCTATGTAGTATACACAATCCAAATTCCCAAGGGAATTTCCATACATTCAAAAATGCACTTTAAGCAAGGAAAAAATACATGTTGTGTGTGTCTATGTGTGTAGAGAGAGAGAGATAACCACTGATCAAGTATGAAAAAGTACACATGTTGTGTGGGTATATATATATATATATATATATTAAGAGAGAGAAAGGGGTTTGCAATCTAAAAAAGTTTTGTACCTCAAAAGATTTGATCTCTCTCAACTCTTGCTAGATTCGTGCTTAAGATGGATATATACTAGTATAATTAAAATTAAGTTTTTTTTACCGTTTTGTGATTTTTTTTTATTTTTTTTTGGAAATAGATATAGAGATATCACTGAAATAAGATTTAAAGTTCATTTTTTTAAATGATTACTAAAAATAATAATTTCATTGTTTGTTTTCTCTCTCTCTCTTTCTTTCTTTTCATCTTCTTTATAGAGGAATTGGTAATTGGGTCAATCTACTTGTGTGACAAGGTTAATTTCGACACTAGTTGATCAGGGATCAGTGTTTTAGCTAAAAAAATGAAAGTGCTCAACATTGCTTCAGACCTAAATTAATGGATAGAGTTTGTCTCCAGCTTTCCAACTCCACGAACGGTTCGAAAAACAGACATCGTATGCAAAAGTTAGAGCTTCTGCAAGTTTGGTAAAAAAATAAGCCCCTGGGGCTAGCCCCCACCCCATGTGACCAAGTGCCCAAACCAGGAGCTAGGGGAAAACTATTAAGCGGGATAAGTGCACCACTAATCGTTTTAGCATTTAATTAACCCATAATTAAGTTAACATAATTTATGGTGGAGCCACTAAATCCGTAACCACCACCAAACTTGGCAGACTTAATTGGCAATTCTCCAGATTTAGAGGAGGTTTTCTAAGAAAAACTGTTTGAGCCATAACTTACTCAATTCTCAACCAATTTTTGAAAATGAATAGTCATTTTTTGCTAATTTTCATGCTGGAAATTCATTGGAGTGGGTATCAGAGGCAGAAGAGGTCATCTACAGGTGTTTTTGTTCACTTGAATATTTTTGAAGCCTAGGGCCACAGGTGTTGGAGGTCATTCCCAAAGCAGCTGGTAACCAAATTGAGTAAAAAAATAGTCAGTTTTTCTATATTTGAATGTTTTAAACTCATTGGAATAGGTACCAAGAGCATTGGATGCATGTAACAACAATTTGAGCACTATTGAAGCTAATACAAAGGCCCACACTATGTAGTTGGACCGAGGAGATGTAGCCCAAAAGGGGTGAACTCCTTCAACAAAAATTTGTGTATTGTGCTATGTTATTTGTGCTTTTTGTGTTTTTATATGTTGTTTTTCAGCCGTTTAAATTCATGCTTTTTAGTTCATGCAAAACACTAAATTTCACCAAGTTGGGTGAATTGACAATCACATGCTCATGGATAAACTCTCTATGGATACGCAAACCAAAGCAAAGAAAATTTTATATATGGAAATTATACTAGCATAGCATTAACTAGCAATCAATTTCAAATCAAGTCGGTATCGGAGCACAAGGTTGCTTGCTTGATTTGCTTGAAGGGTTTAATAGTTGCAATTGTTGTTATGATTACAAGGTTGAATTTGCAAAGAGGAGAAGGGAAGCTATTGATAGCTAGTCCTGAGATTAGGAAAAGAAGAAAGAAGGATGAGAAAGCACCATCCTCACCCAAAGGACCACTCAAGGCAACACCTAAATCACTTCAAGTTCCATCTCCATCAGTTGAGATTGAAGAGGCACAAATTGCACAAGAGGCTGAAGTGATTGAAGAGGTACAATCAGTACAAATTTCTGAGCCTGAATCCATAGCCATTATGTCTAGAGAAAGGGAGCATGAAGGTCCCTCTTCAGAAGAGGAAGAATTCAAGAAAGCTTTATACACTTCCCATGTACAATGCAGAAGTGAATGCAGAAAAGTTGGACAATTGGATTCGACAGTTGGAGGTATACTGTAGAATTCAGAACCTTCGAGAAGATGACATAAAGATCCAATAGGCTTCACTGAGGCTAGAAGGAGCTGCACTAGTTGGTGGGAAGAAAATGCTTAAGTGGAAATGTGAATCCATGGTAAGATATCCATTTCTTGGGTTGAATTTGTTTCTGTAATTAAAAGACAGTTTTATCCTTTAGCCTATATGCAAAAAGTCATCATGAGTTGGCAAAAATTTAGGCAGCTTAAAGGCCAAACAATCCAAGATTATACACAGGAATTTAGGAAAAAGGCTTTGTTATTAGGAGTAAACTTGAATTCACAAGACACTCTTGAAATATATTGGAGGTTTACATTCCTATTTGCAGCATACTATCCTTATGTTTAACCCAAGCAACTTAGATGAATTATGTGTGCAAGCCACACATCTTGAGGTAAGGGGAAAGCAAAACATAGAGGAGAAAGGTGAAAGTGAGGGTAAGGGAAAAGAGAAGGGAGGAAAATGGAAGGGAAATAAAAATTCAAGTATCAAAAAAGAAAAGGAAAAACTCACATACAAAAACTGTTCAAATACTGGCCATGATGAAGACCATTGTTGGCAACTTCATCTAGAATTAAAACCAAAGAGAAGGGCAAAATTGTTGCTATAGTTGAAAAAGACTTAGGGTCAGATTCAGGAGATGAGACAAAAAATACAGCTATGGGTTTGGAAGGTCAACATGTTAAAAGTACAAGTTCCTCAAATAGTCACAACAACACTCCAAATGAAGACAAAAGGGAAGAGTTGTTCACTGTCAGATTAATCTCAAATCATACCAAGATTGATGCACTCTTTGATAGTGGATCACAAGCAAACCTGATTTCAGAAGACTTAGTTAAAGAGCTTAAACTTGAAATTGTACCACATCATAAACCATACCCTTTGGGTTGGATAGTTAAGGATGCCAATTTACAGGTTTCAAGGAAATGCATTTTTAGATTTGTTATTACTGCAAACTTTGTTGATGAAGTCGAGTTAGACATGGTTCTACTTGATATTTCTGGAACTATCTTGGGAAGTCCATATTTGTATGAAAGGAAAGCGGTGTTTCATCGCTATGAGCACAAATATCATTTGCTTAAAGATGGGGTGAAGTATATTGTGAGAGCTCATCGCAAGAAACTGAACATTTCTTTAGTTAATGCAGGGAAAATGAAGAGGCTAGTGAATGCAAGTCATAACTTGACATTGTTGATGATCAAACAAAGAGATGTTTTGAATCATACTTTTCATAAAGATGCTTATATTTGTAATGAGTTGTTTTAGAATGATAACAGGTTTCCTTTGAAAGAAGGTGAAAAACATTTGCAACAACCAACATTGGTGTTGAGCAATGTTGAAAACAAGGTGTTGGTGCAAGAAGTTGCAAAGATCAAAGAGAAGAGGACAAAGAATCTTGGCAAAGAAGGCATGGGTTTCACAAATTTTCATTGCTAGTTTCCAAAAGGCACATTACAATGGCGAAGAAACTTGGGCAAGAGTCGACTCAAGTACAAGGCAAAAGCAGCTAAAAATCGCCATAAAGACAAAGTGCAAGGTGAGAAAGATTCCAAGTTTCCTTTGATTGTTGACCAAGGTAGGAACAAGATTTTTTCTGCAAAATTAGATTGTTGTTCTGCAAATTCAGAAATATTGCAGCATGACAGTGTCAAAAACAACAATAGATGGTCGTCGGAATCAAGGAAATTTTTGACTTTTTATGAAAAGCTCCAAATGATGAAATTAAGAAAATTTCAATGGATGAAGACTGGAAGGATGAGGGAACATTCCCCTCATCAACATAATCAGTGATCAAGAGAGATTTTGGGGTCCAAAAGGCTTCTAGTGGGGAGGAATGATCAAGGATTAGTATTTTATCTAAAAAAATGAAAGTTCTTAGAATTTATTCAGACCTAAATTAATGGATAGAGTTTGTCTCTAGCTTTCCAACACCACAAACAATTCAAAAAACCGACATCATATACAAAAGTTAGAGCTTCTGCAAGTTTGGTAAAAATATAAGCCCTTAGGGCTAGCCCCCACCCCATGTGACCAAGCGCTCAAACCAAGAGCTAAGGGCCAATTGTTAAGTGGGATTAGTGTGTCACTAATCAATTTAGCGTTTAATTAATCCGTAATTAATTTGGCGGAGCCACTAAATCCGGAACTACCACCAAACTTGGCGGACTTAACTTGCAGTTCTCCAAATTTAGAGGAGGTTTTCTAGGAAACACTATTTGAGCCATAACTTACTCAATTCTCAACCAATTTTCGAAAATGAATGGTCATTTTTTGCTAATTGGCATGCTGGAAATTCATTGGAGCAGGTATTGGAGGTAGAAGAGGTCATCTACAGGTATTTTTGTTCACTTGAAGATTTTTTAAGCTTAGGGCCACCAGGTGTTGGAGTTCATTCCCAGAGCAGTTGGTAACCAAATTGAGTAAAAAATAGTCATTTCTAATATATTTGAATGTTTTAAACTCATTGGAACAGGTAGCAAGAGCATTGGATGCGCGTAATAGCAATTTGAGCACTATTGAAGCTAATACAAAGGCCCACACTGACCAAGGAGATGTAGCCCAAGAGGGGTGAACTCCTTCAACAAAAATTTGTGTATTGAGTTCTGTTTTTTTTCCCGTAAGAAAAAATTGTAATTTTATTCATAAGATAAAATTACATTTTGTAGATGCTAATGGAGCATATGCAGTAAATATTGTTCCTGTTTTTCACAAAGAAAAAAAAAAAATTTGATACTAAAAAACTATTTTTTTCTCCCTTTCTTTTTCTCCACCTTACGCCATCCCCCAGAGTTTGGGGAAGTAGTTACAAGGGAGAGCTGATTTTCTGTTGTATTTCTGGGAGAGTCCTTGTCTGACTCAGATCCTTCTGAACCATGAGTTCTCTTGTTTTCAGTTATTTCCTTTTCTGTTGTCTAGAAATCGTGTTGTTGCAATGGGTTACTGGGGTCTTCCACTTGCATTTGCATGTTGTGCTGGATTTTTTGTTCTTCCTTTTCTACTTGGTCTTCTGTAATGTCTACTATGTCTTCATCTTCTTCTGGTGGCTCTGTATTTTTCCATCCTTTAGTCTTCCTCTATTGCTTCTTGTTCTGATTAGGGATGTTTCTTGCCTGTGGACAAGCACTATGAGGGTGGCTTGTTTGTAGGCATCCTCGGCATCGGAATGTTGTGTTTTCATAATCCAAGGATTGTATCCACTGAGTGTTGTTAAAGTTTAGTGTTATACTATCTGGTAGCCCCATGCTACGATCTACTTCAACACATATTCTAGAGAATGTAAATATTCCCCTTGTAATTCTATCTTCATCAATCTTTAGAAATTTTCCCAGGGTATTGCCTATAGCAGTTAAAACCTTGTCATGCCAGAAGTGTAGTGGAATGTTGTGCAGCCTAATCCATACTAGCATTTTTGATACTACCATTTTATTGGCATCGAAATCTGGAAACCATGGGGTGATGAAGAGCCCTGCGCTACCCCAGAACCATGGCCCTTGATTAAGGATGTGTTCCTTGACCTGTTTTGTGCAGAATCTTACTATAAAGAAACCTTTTGGGTATAAGTAAATATCACAGTCTGGTGTCCAAGTAGTGTGGATCCAATGGTGCAGATCGCTAAATCTGGGCCAAAACCCGTTGAATCTACAAATAATTGAGTGGGAATATGGATCTGAGAACATAGCATTTACCTCAGGCATTGCAATGGTGAGCACAATATTCTCAGTTTTTTGTTCTACAATGTAGGGCTGGGGAAGAACAGGGTTTGTTGCAGGATTGGCTTGCACTTTCCCTTTACCCTTTACAGCATCCTTAAAGGAGCCTGAGTTTTTGGGGCTTATATTCTTTGAGCTTATTCCTGAGCATCCACATTTTAGATGGAGGTTGATGATGATGGTCGAATTTGTGGTGATGTTGTAGTCCTGCAGGGTGTAGTTGTCCTGTAGGCTGCGTCCTATGTAGATCAGATTTTGTCCCTGTTCAGGAATGCCCAGTAGGTTCTGTATTTTTTCCTGTAGATCCTGGATGCTACTGCCCTTCCCTAACCTCAGGCAGTAATGACTGCCTTCCAGTGCTTTAATGAATAGTTGAATGATAGTCGCTTCTCTAGGGTTTGAGGCCGACTATTTTTTCCCCCGTTCTGTTGCCCGGTTCGTCCAGATCCCGAACCCTAGATCTTCATCGTTTTGGTGTTCCTCTGCGATTTTGGCCTAGGATTCAAGGCAAAGAGGTATCATGATGGTTGCCTGCCCCCCGATCTGGAATTTGTGAGGGCTACTTGACCATTCCAGAATACATGTTGTTTTATTGTTCCTTGAGTGAGGGGATTTCCTCCATATCAGCATCCATGCATTTGCAGTGAGCGCCCGAACACAAGGGTGATAATGAAAACTTCAGAAATTTATCAGATTCGGCTTCCCCTGAATATTTGCATGTTCCATAAGGTTGATGGCATCCCTGGAGCACAGATCCATTGTAATATGCTCCTTTCCATCGTGGAAAGCCCTCAAATCGGCACAGACAGTTCCCTTATCCTTGAGATCAGGTTCCTTCAAACCCTCATCTGGCTTCTTGGTTTTGGATTCACTCTCTCGGCTACCCCTACCCTTGATGGTATCGTCGATCTGCATTGTTTTAGCTGAGACAGGGTTGTATGCGACTACAGGTCCAGATCCAAACTTTTCCGCCTACAAAGTCGAGGTTACATGGATCCATATCTAGCGGGAAGGGTAGGCAAACCCCACTCCTGATCCGGTAGCGAGAAGGACAGCAGGAGGATGGGTGGGTCTCGATGGCGCTACTTTCCGATTGAGAGTCACGGCGTTTCGACCCGACGCTACGTAGTCTGCGCGTGCTGGTAGCTTCGTCATCACCTCTCCAGTCCCCTCACAAGCTCCGTGTATTGAGTTCTGTTATTTGTGTTTGTTGTGTTTTTATATGTTGTTGTTCAGCCATTTAAATTCATGCTTTTTAGTTCATGCAAAACACTAAATTTCACCAAGTTAGATGAATTGACAATCACATGCTCATGGATAAACTCTCTATGGATAAGCAAACCAAAGCAAAGAAAATTTTATATCTAGAAATGATACTAGCATAACATTAACTAGCAATTAATTTCAGATCACTAGTACTATAGATCCCAAATGAATTGTGCCATCCACTGACATGCAAGCATGAGTATGTAACCAAAGATTTAAATGTGAAACCTTGCACTTACATTTACTTTAATTTTATAAACTTTCTAAATCAACTCTAAAAAAACCATAATAATTTTCATTATTATATATAAATGTTATAATTATATTTTATTAATAAAAATATAAACATTAAAATAAAATAAAAAAGAAGAAAGAAAAAGAAATCATTGTAATCTTTGATACTTGAGTTAATTATTTTATCTTTGGTATGTTTTTTAACTAAGCATATATAAGTTAAAATTTATCTATAGGATAAAATTGTTATAATTTATCAAAGATTTGTGAAATGCTAATAATGAGATGTATTCCCTTTAGATTTGTGAAATGCTAGTGCTCCTTGAGTTGTTTTTTGAAATATTATTGTGAATAAAATATTGATAATCATATATTTTTCAAATCACCATTAGATTACATTTTCTCTTTCCTCAAGTTATAAGATTGCTTAGATAATGTATTAGCAAACTGTGGTGCTTTGCTTTGTTTTATTCGATTATTATAATTAAAAAAAAAAATGTACTTATTGTTTGACGACGGCAAGGGCTAACGAGCTTACTATTGGGTATTAAATGCCCGTCTACATGCGCCCTGGATAGCGCGATAACACGCACGTGCAAGCGATAACACAGATGCGCGTCTGGATGGCGTGAATGTTATCGCGCTATCCAGAGTGCATGTAGTCGGGCATTTAATGCCCGATAGCAGGCTCGTTAGGCCTTGTCGTTTGACAACATTGGAGTATTAATGAGACGATACCTCACATTTCATGATATAGATAAATCGATTAGATATTGATTGATGGTTTATTATTAGTGTTATTATAATTATATATATATATATATATATATTATAATTTATTATTAAATTTTTATTAACAAGTTTACCTTTGTTTAAAATTTTATACATGTTTATGTATTAATTAAATAAAACAAATAACTATAATGTTATGATAAATTAATTGTTATTTTAGATATATTTATTATATTAATATATAGCGCACATATATTTTTATTTGGAATTGGACCACAATACTTATTTGTATCAAATTTTCTCATCTAATTATTGGACCATATTTTTATTTTTTTTTGGTTCAGATTAGCTATGATTTTTGTTGTGGTACAAGTTCCTTTGATTTTTACAATGATTATTAATAGTTTATTTGAACGTGACATGAAAATATAAGTGCACATTGATCTGAAATTGTTGACAAATAATGGATTCTGGTTTGACTCAAAGACATTAATATTTTTTGTGAAGATGAAATTTTATTCGTTTAACTTGATTATGAAAAGTATTATTGAAATGATTTAGTAAATGCAAGTACATGGATTATGTTTGTCGATCGACTCACACATAAGTGACAGGGTTGTAAGAAGATTTATTAAATAGATAAGGAGAGATGTACTAGCATCTATATTCCCACTTAATAGCACTATGATTGTGGCCTGTGGTTGCACGATGTTGTGAGTGTAGACCAAGGATTTGATCAATTACAAGGACTAACTTAGGGGCATGTAATATGGTGAAAGCAGTATTACTTTGTAAGTAGCAGTCTCTCAATGAGGACAACAATGAGAGTTCATTGTTGTCATCATTACTACACCATTTTTCCCCTCATCAAAGTCAAGGTGTTTGAAGGGAAAGCACTCATGCCACCCTTAGAATTACATAAGATAAAAACGAATGATATGCTTGGAACCCTTAATATCATTGGATAAAAAAATGTAATGAACTTAAATAGTAAAAATTAAAATTTCGTAACAAAGAAAGTAGATATCCAACTAATATATGAAAAAAAAAATAGAAAGTAGATATGCAACTAATATATGAAAATGAATTTAGATTAATGACATGGTACTCTTAACTCTTTTTTTGTAAGTTTAAATTGTATTATCTCAAAATGTCTTACCAAAATATATACATCCAACCAACGCATCACCAAAAAAGTCACTATATGGGTGGTCTCAATCTGCCTAGTGGGAAACCAAATGTTTTTGACCACCTACTAATAGAGTAGTTTGTCCAAACTTCATGAAGCTCTGAAAATTCAAGAACAACTTGAGTATTTATGTATGTATTATAATACCAAAACTAAAAGCAAACATTTAGACTCAAGTGTCTAATGAGGTAACAAAAGCTAGATCTCTAGCACTAGACCCGGAGGGTCATGAGGAGAAGGCCCACACTTGAAGTGGAGTTCAATGAGAGGCGATAGCCTCTCGTGCATCCTCTCTAAAAAAACCCTTTGGTTGTGTTGGGTCCATTTGACGAAGATGTTGTGTCATTCAACCTACTTTTGCATCAAGATCCTTCCTAGCAAGGTCTTCATCTACGAGTAAAGAGCCAAGGCATTATAATAATGCTTCCTTATTGCTCGAGTATGCCTTGGATCAGGAATCTAGGTAACTATATCTTCCATGATATCGGAATCCAAGAAGGCTTGTATGTCACAAACCACACGAGACTCCAAATTTCAAATTTCATTATGGGTATCAGGAGGCCCAACTGCATGAAAATTATTGACAACTTCTTGGGCCTGCTATTGAGTGCAGTTGAAACTCTAGGGGTCGTGACCTCCTCCCCCTTGTCTACTTCGCGTACGTTGTAATTTCATGGTAGGAAAATATATATAATCCCAGGGGTATATTCTCAAGACTCACAATTCCAAGTCAAAGGTATCACAAATCCCAAAACATGGATTCCATGTAGCACAAGTAAGATAAAAACCAGGACATGATGACCACAGATAAGACCAAGAATAACAAAGAACCTATAGAAGTTTCCCCCTATAGACGAAAGCCAATAAGAGAAACCAACTAGAAGAGTCAACCCAAGAGGGGCATAAAAATGTCGTAGTCTAATGATTATGATTTTTTGCCCTGAAAGTTATGGAAATTCCAACCATATTTTGAAAAAATCCAGCAAGATTTTTGTAAATCCAAGTTGTCAAACTTCGTAATTTTAGGTGCCCTAGAGGTTTTTGATGGTGATGAATCCATTTCCACCATCAAAAACATGATTCAAACACTGCATCTACAATATGTTTTGAATTTTTTTTACCCGGATTCCTACCATTTTGGTCATCCTTGGCCTCCGTAGACGACACCCATAAAAATTATCCAATAGTAAAATCAAACCCCAATTTGTCTGCAACCCCAAAGGTGGCAGAGCCTCGTGTATACACTACAAGGAAAAGACCCTCTAGCAGAGGTTTTTGCGGAAGTACCTATAAAAATAGCCCAAAATATGTATGTAGCGAAGGTCAGTAGCGGATGTTGGGCGGGTGGATGTTTTCTAACAGTGTGTCTATAATACACTAATGCACTAATGTGGTATACAATTATAAGCACATATACTTAATAGCATACGGTGCATGGTGCCAGAGTTAATCTTTTCTAAAAATAAAAACATAATGGTGTGCTAAATACATAATGTGCATCAGTGCGTATACTACTCGATAACACCAGAAAAGGGTTAAAGTTAAAAAAAATGTTGGTTGTAAAATTCATTTTTCCTGGTCCAGTGCTATAGTTTCATGAATCCCTGGTGCTAAAACTGTATACGAATGCCCCGGTGCATGAACAATATGATTCACCATTGTGGGGTTTTTAACTTAAAAATAACGGTGCACTTATAATATTATATGCACCGGCATTGTTCATTGAACTGAAGGACGTGGTGCTTAATAGAAAGTGGTGCACTGTTATAGGGTTTTTTTATATACAAATAAAAACAATGATGCACTATCTATATCAGGTGCACCAATGTGTATACTACTCAATAACACCAGACAAAGGTTAAATTTAAAGAATTATGGTCGTAGAATTCATTTTCACCATTTTGGTGCTATACTCCCGTGAAGCATCGATGTTATTCCTGTATTGAAACAAACCAGTGCGTAAATAAAAAAGGTGCACTGCTATAGTTTTTTAAATTTTAAAACATAGCAGTGTGATAGGTGAAACTGGAGCACCAGTGTGTATACTACTCAATAGCACAAGACAAAGGTTAAATTTTAAAAATGTCAGTCATAACATTCATTTTCACCATTTCAGTGCTATACTCCCATGAAGCACTGGTGCCATTCCTATATTGCAATGCCTCGGTATGTAAATAAAAAGATGCATGGATATAGATTTTTTAATTTAAAAAATAGAAGTGTGCTAGGTGAAACCAGAGCACTGGTGTGTATACTACTCGATAGCATCGGACAAAGGTTAAATTTAAAAAATGTCAGTCATAAAATTCATTATTACCATTTCGGTGCTATACTCCCATGAAGCACTCATGTTATTGTTGTATTCAAACACCCCGGTGTGTAAAGAACAAGGTCCATCACTATAGGGTTTTTAATTTAAAAAAATAGTTGTGTGCTTAGGAAATGGTACACACCAATGCGATTACTCGAGTGCACCAGAACAGGGTTAAATAAATAAATAAAACTATTGGTCATAAAATTAATTTTTACCATTTGCAGTGTTGTAGAGATCTCAAGCACTAGTGCTACTCTTGCCACAATGAAGCACCCTAGCATTGGTGCTTCCCCTGCTTGCCATACTTTGATATGTTGCTCACTGCATGACTTTCGAATTTTCTCAAAGGGTGGTCAAATTCATTTTTTCCTTTACATGGCAACCGTGCCTCCCCGACAAGCAAATGTCCAAGTAATGTTTTTGTTTCTCTCTTATTTATTTTTTAGCAGAGTAGAATTGAAAATTAGGTAGAAAAATCCATTGTTTTTTAAAAAAAATTCCTATGTGATGTGTTCAACAGGTTCAAATCGCAATGGTTACGATGCACCCTATAAATTTACAGGGTACACACAAATCAGAGTGTTCAATTAGCACACCATAATTTTGTCAGTGTGCTTGGTAAATTCAAATGCACCAAGAAGAGTTATAATTTTTACGGCGGTCTGTCTAATAAAAGTTACTTCCCGTTGCATTTATTTTTACCAAACACACCACTTGCAAAATATTAAAAAATTATAGCTCGGTGTGTTTTTTAACCTAAACGTTTTATTTCATATTGAAAAGCTTATGTATGCACACCAGTGCAAAATGTAATGTCAATGCACCACGTTGAAAAATAAAAATACTAAGTTGTTTGTATGTATACGTACCAAAATCAGTGCGTCAAGTCAATGTACGCATCGTGGGTGCTACTTTCCTATTTTTGTGGCACATTGTGTCTAGTGCATTCCTATTTTTTTTGCACACTAAGGATGATTTTCTTTTTAATTTAAAGTTATATGTCCATATTCATAAACATAATTTTCATTTAATAAAAATATAGATGTTTTATGTATGAGGGTAATGTATTTTATATGTCAATAATGAAGAGACATTAAGAAAGGGAGAAGCAATAACAGCAAGAGCAAAGGGTGGACCAATACAATATGGTCCAACTACGAGAGGCATAAGATAGGGAGAGAGACTTATACCCTTGCCCTCTCACCATAGTGACCCAATCCTCTTGAGGAATGTAGGCCAGCTTAAGTACTATGAGGAGGTTACATCCCCAAAGGGGAACTCTAGGTTGTTAGAATCGTTGATTTGTCAGCGGTATTTCCACAATTGATCTATTTAATTGTACAATTAATATGGTTGAATTCCTAACAATATTTTTTGGCATCGAACATGCTTTTAGTTTAGTTTGTAATCATCTCAAAGTGTTTGGTGATTCGAAAATTGTTGTTAATTTAATCAAGAAAATATACAGCCCTTCATATAAACTAAGTAAATGCTATACACGAGCTACTTAGTAGTTGATCTCCGAGTTTATTTCATTTAATGTCACACATATTCGAAGGGAATTGAATTCCTTAGCTGATCATTTAGTTGTGTTTACGACTAGTCTGCAAGGAAAAATTCTTCCTAAGAGACCAAATTTCTTTCCAATCATTATATCACACACATTTGCTCAATATCAAAGAGGATTGGCAGGATGTCTTTGATGATGAAATTATATGAGGTTTCCTGCAAAATCAATGCTTTAATGAGAAGGGGTTTATCTCCCTCTCTGAAAATATGTATCTGAAAGGTGTTCCCCCTTTTGAAATATCATTCTCATCTAATGTTGTTTCTAATAAAAGGAGAGAAAATAGGGAAGATTCCACGAGAAAAATAGGAGAAACATCCTTTGGATATGAAAGCATATGCAATTTCTTGCAAAATAAACCATTAAATGAGGAGGTTATCTCTCTCTCCAATAATAGGTTTTTGAAAGGTATTCCCCCTCTTGAAAACTCATTCTCATCCAACGATGTTTCTAATACCATCCTAGATCCATCTTAGCTCTGGATCTATCAAGCATAAGAGGGATCAAATCTCAAGAGGTGAAAACCTCTTTTTTGAGTGCAAAACTTGAGGAAAGGTTTGCACCTCAATAGGTTTGATCCCTCTCGAAACTTGATAGATCCAAAATTAAGATGGTTGGTTTATTTTTTTTATTTTTATTTTTTTGTATCCCAGAGTAACCTAGTAGCCCGCCTAACACATAACTACGAGTAAACCTCTTGGAGCATACAACTTGTCCTCCTATCCATAAACCAGGTGACAACTGGGGGTATTTAAACCTTGGATCTCTTAGTTTTCACAGATTTCACATTACTTCAATCACTAATTGTGCTGCCTCCCTAGGATGACTAGTTTAATTATTATTAATTATAATTAATAATTTTCTTTTTTGTTTTTTTGTTTTTTTATTTATTTTATTTTATTTTTATGTAATTTCATTAGTCAAAATGTTTTAATTAACAATTTTATTTTATCTTTATGTAATATAACAGAGTCAAAATGTTTAGATACCATAACATAACAAGTCATTACAACATCTCTACCGTACTAAACTAGTGTAGAAATTCCTTGTAGATTCAAACTTCTAATTGTAATATGCTAAAACAATTGACTTGAATCTACTCTATTCATTAGCGGAAATAACTAAACGATTGTTAAATCACGAAGCATACAAGAGAAAGAATTCAATCAATACATAACACAATCAATTCCTGGGAAAGCCACAACTAAAAACCCTTGCTATTTGTACATTGCATTAGTCAGAAAATATGAGAATATTACAATGATTTTCTCAAGCCCAAGCAACCTCTGCACTATCTCTATCTATCTTACTACTTCTTAGACAAGCCTGAGCCAATACTTAGCCAATTTCCTATTCTTCCAAGATCCTACTTCCTTGTGTTGTTTCTCAAGGAATTAGTCCCCTATTAAATAGGAATTTCCTCATCCAGAACTGGATGCACCATTTGTACAATTCAGGTGATTATACAACTGATAATACATTGTCCCTGAACTCCAATCTCAACTAGGTATTTCTCTGATCCGACATGCATGAATTAATTATGAGTGAATCTTCAATTTATTGGTTGATCACTTCAGGAAGCACCACAGTGCACTTTAGGCAGCACCACACTGCACTTCAAGCAGGACTACACTCAATTGCATGCAGCATCACACTGCACTTCAAGCAGGACCACACTCAATTGCATGCAGCACCACACTGCACTTCAGGCAGCACCACACTCAATTGCAGGAAACACCACACTGCACTTTAGGCAACACCACACTACACTTCAAGCAGCACCACACTACACTTCAAGCAGCACCACACTGCACTTCAAGGAACACCACACTCGACTGCAGGAAGCACCACACTACTAGGCCTCCCACTAGTTCATCCATTAGTTGGAACTAGTGTAGCTGAATTTAACTCAATTAGACTAAATTAATTAATTACAACTCAAAATAAGCTCAACCAAGGATCGTATAATGTAGGAGACACTCTACATGACTTTAGTTAGACCGTCAACTTGAATTAATTAAGCCAACTAAGTCAAATTAACTTACTTAACTAATACAACTTGTCATGAGATGTTGAATTACAATTTTATTCCTACTTTAATTCAAGGACAGAATTAAATTAGGATATATCTTGATGTTATTTTTAACATTTCTTGTTGTTATTTTCAAAACTCCCTCTCAACAAGAAAGAGATTTATATCTATCCTGATCCAGTACCTTTGGAATTTTATGCATAAAACTCTTTTCACTGTTGTTGTTGCTACTGCAACATATGCTACTAAAAAATATCCAAACAAAATGAACTGAATCAAATGTGTCTCCAACTGTCTACTAGGAAAAATTGTGTTATTCATGACTCTGCTACTGAGCCTCCTGCTATGCTGTCAACACTGCTTTACACTCCTTAGTATCTCACTGAAACTTATCCTCCTTTTATTGAATATTGTGGGCCCCGTAGCAAGCTAATGATCCATGAGGAAAAAAGCACCTCAATGGACCCTACCCAAATTTCTGCACTCTTGGGACTATTAGTTCACATTACCCCACCTCTCACCTGGAGGTATGGCTACATGTGCTCCCTCTACCCACTTGTCTCAAAATTTACCCCTACTGGAGATCTCTTCTTGAGTGGATGCCTCCACTCAGCCTCTTTACCAACATCCTCATGGTAAGCCCAACTTCCAACTGGCTGAGGCTTCCTCTTGAGAGCTAAATCATGCTCCCTCTCAACCACAACATCTTTAATCTCTGCCTTGCTCCTCAAGGTTGTGCATGCCTCTTCCTCTAATGTGTAGAGGTTGTCGACCCTGACACCAAATTGCTTGAGTTGACATGAAGCAAGATGCTTGAGGTAGGCCTTCCCATCTCTAAAGACTACCTCATACCTGTTGTCTTCAATCCTCAATTTATTCATCAGTTCAAGTTTCTTGGCTTCATGGCTATTACTAAATAACTCACTTAAGAGTCTTCCACATAGCAAAGGGAGTCTCTTTGCCATGTCAAGATTGTGGTCTCTCACACCCTCCAAGATGATCCTCCTGTCTCTTTCTACACTCTTCTTCCACTCTACTAGATCTTTAGCATCAGATGTTGGAGGCTCTGGGATATCATGATCTATGAATTTCTTTAGCTGATTATCTTCCAATGTTGCCTCTGTCCTATCCTTCCAAGAAATATAATTCGGACTACCCTGAAGGGCATATTTGAGTCTTGATCCATAGAAGAACATCCTGCTAGCTCTATAGAATGATTCTACAAATTCAATTCACCTGCAAGGACAACTTCAAATTCTTCTCTTCTATCGTGATTTCAGCTCTGATACCATGTAGAAATTCCTTGTAGGTTCAAATTGTTAATTGTAACATGCTAAAACAATTGACTTAAATCTACTCTACTCATCAGTAGAAACAATTAAATGATCACAAAATCACAAAGCATACAAGAGAAAGAATTCAATCAACACATAACACAATGATTTCCTGGGGAAATCCACAGCTAAATTCCCCTGTTATCTTTATATTTCATTAGTCATAAATTATGAGACAATTACAATGCTTTTCTCTAGCCTGAGCAACCTCTGCATTATCTCTATCTGTCTCACTGCTTCATAGACAAGCCTTGGGAAGTACTTAGTCAATTTCTTGCTTTCCCAAGTCCCTATTTCCTTGTGTTGTTTCTCAAGGAATTAGCCCCCTATTAAATAGGAAATTCCTTATCCATAACTGCATGCACCATATGTAAAATTTGGATGATTATACAACTAATAGTGCAATTTCCCTTAACTCCAATCTCAACTGGGTCTTTCTCTGGTCTGAGATGCATGAATTAATTATGATTGAATCTACAGTTTACTGGTTAATCACTTCAGGCAACACCACATTGCACTTCAGGCAACACCATGCTGCACTTCAGGAAAAACCACACTCGACCGCAAGCAGCACCACACTACTAGACCTCCCACTACTTCATCCGTCACTTGGAACTAGTTTAACTAACTTTAACTTAGTTAAACTGAATTAATTAATTACAACTCAAAATAAACTCAACTAAGTCTCCTATAATGTAGGAAACACTCTGCATGACTCTAGTTAGACCCTCAACTCGAATTAACTAAGCCAACTAAGTCAAATTAACTTAGGTAACTAATACAATTTTCTTCCTAATTTAATTCAAGGAAAAAATTAAATTAGGATATTTCTTGATGCTAATTTTTAACATTTCTTGTTGCTATTTTCAACAACTGGAGAGTGTCTCTTGGTCCAAAAATGTAATAAAATAGAATTAAAAAATATATATATATTTATAAAATATTTTGATTGTAAAATGAGAGATGGATTTTGAGCACGTGGTATTGATGAACTATGGTATTGCCCCATGGTATTGTAACAAAGCATATTTACAAGTTAATAATATCCATGATAAAGTGGGGTCAAATATCCATAGTTAAAAATCATCCTATATTAAGTATTAAGTTTTTATGTGCTTATTAATTAAATTTAAATATGGTTACAAATATTATTTTAATTTACATAGTAAAATGGATCTTAATTTATAGCTACCACTTATATCTTATATATTTTATTGTGATAGAGGGTTTAGATATATCTCAAAAATAATTTTAAAATGTTTTGATTGTGAAATGAGAGATGGTTTTTGGATATGTGGTATTGAAGAGCAATGTTATTGGCTCATGGTATTGTAACAAAGCCTATTGACAAGTTAATAATATCTATGGTAAAGTGGGGGTGAATATCCATGGTTAAAAATATTTTTATATTATAAGTTTATTGTAAGTAATAAAGTTTTTATGTGTGTATTAATTAAATTTAAATATGGTTACAGAATCATTATTTTAATTTATAAGGTAAAAGAGATTATACCTACACTTATATGTTATATATTTTAATATGATATGTATATTATGATTTTCTTTTATCTAAAAAGTTATTCGTAATTTTATTAATACAATATAACAAATTAAATTTTATTATTTTTTATTACTTTTAACTTTTAAGGGACACCACAACATCTCTCCCATAGTGGGCTCTATATTACTTTAATATTTTATTATTATTTAATTGAGTCCACATGTAAGTGTTCAAAAATTGGAGCAGGAAGACAAGGTCCAAAGCTGGGGGGGGGGGGGGCTGGGGGAGAGGGTGGGGGGAGGCAAGCTTTCATTGATTCCTTGGTGCCTATCGGCATTTGGTCAGGAGGAGTAGACTTGGAGGACCCTCTTCGTGGTTCGTTAGAGGTAGGTTAGCAATGCAGTCGAAACTCTGTTGTTTTATCTAGGGTATCGATGTCGAATTTGATCGGAAGTCTGATAAACTCAAGGCCAGTTGACACTCCCAGGTCAAGAAGGCATAGTAAAGGGTCTACCCAATATGGTCAGTCATAATTAGATGTTATTCCACCTTTCCTTAGTTCGCAACATCCCATAGTGGCAGTTATAGAAGGTGTGGGAATTAGTGAGGATTTGGCGTTATCAGAAGCACCTATCAAAGGTCCTCCACAAGGCAGTGATACCCATCATTTGGCATATCATCTTGTGAACGAGGTTTGGCGCTCAATCTCAGTGGAGGATCGAAAGATAGTTCCCAACAGTGTAGGATAAGGTCAGGATCTAAGGAAAAGGAAGGAGCATGTTTTTTAGGGTTGCAATAAAATGGGGAAGAGGAAATGACAGACCTGTGTGAAGACATCAAGCTCTCCAACCCGACTACTCTTAGGAAAATACGTGGGCGTTCAAGAAGCATGAAAATTAGTGGATTTCACTTTAGTAGGGAGCTCGAGGGCTCACCATCTGAAGAAGGCCAATTTTTTAGAGTGGGTGGAAAAGGAGGTTAGACATATAGTGGTAAAGGATCTGTCAGTTGGCATGCTCACAAAGGGTTGGATTCAGTTGGATTTCAAGAAGGTAGAAGATGCAAGGAAGGTCTCGCAAAAGGCTTGGCATATAACTAAGGCATCAGTGATTTTCTGATCTTGGACGCCTTTATTTAACACAACAAAGGAGCAATTGGATATGGCCCCTCTATGAGTAAGTATCCCAGGGTTGTCATCCAATATATGGAATGATTCATCCTTTATGTGCATTGGAAACATTTTGGGGAGTTATCCGGATCATGATAAATCCTTTATGGTCCCAGGAGAGAAGAGGGTAGCTCATATTTTGGTGTATTTAGGTTTGAGGAAGGGGCTCCCAACGGAATTGAAGATCAAGATGGAAGATGTGGAACTGGAGCCTCATCTCCTAGATTATGAAGGAGTGTTGTTCTAGTAATATAGGTGTTATAAGCATGGGCATTTGGCCAAGGAATGCAATATAAAGTTTACTAAGAAGGAAGGGTTTGTGCCAATGCAACAGCCGAAAGTAATGGGGCTTGCTCAATGTTATCACATTTGTTTAAGTTTGAATTTTTTAAATGTCGACAATTGCAATATCATCGAAATATTTGTAATAAATACGAAACAATTTTGATAATGTGATTGTCAACGTTGTTGTGATTTTGAAAGAAAATTAAATAAATATGCTGGCAATGGGAGTGTCAACGTTACCAAGTGTTTTAAACTACAACAAAATGAATTTTTGGGGGTAACTAGGGTATCAGCGCCAAAATGACGAAATTTGAATCTCCATTTTGAAATGTGTTGACATGTTCCACATAAGAAAAAAGGTGATTATTGCCTAATCATGCTCTATTAAATCCGAAAAGAGAAAAGCATGTGTTGAAAGGATCCTTTCTGTTGTCGAAGAGGTATGTGGGTTAATTGTAATGATCGAAAGGTTAAATCCTTGATTTTTCCTATCATTCAATTATCATAGTACACATGCCAGAAAACAATCTTTAATAAGTTTTCCCCATATCTTTGATTTTTCCTATCATTCAATTATCATAGTACACATGCCAGAAAACAATCTTTAATAAGTTTTCCCCATATCAAAATTTATCTATTTCAGTTGTAATTATTGTTATCTTTTATCGTTGAAAACACTTGTTCTGTTGAATTACTCGACGGAGATCCAAGATCAAATCTTGATCCTTTGTTCTGTGTATTCACTAGGCTGCAAAAAGTAGTGAGGAAAAGTGGGAAGTTGAACAAAAATGAGTCGAAAGGGATTGATCTTCTTGAGATCTACCCAGAGATTCAGCAACAGTTTCAACAGGTCGGATGGGAGGAATTTTTCAAGCAATGCACCGATTTTCACAGTGAGGTAGCACGAGCATTTTCCCAACGCTTCAATGGACAACGAGTAGAGGTTGGAGGAATTTCTTTCCAGGTGACAAAGGAGTTAATTTTTGAGATCGCAGATCTGCCCATAGATGGAGAGAAATCTTTTAGAAGCCACATCTTATCTGGAATTTAAGTGCCTTTATTCCTAAAGGACGAATTCAAAGAAAAGAAATTGGAAGCAGGAGTGTAGAGGGTGTGGATTAAGGATGAATGGCATGTTTTTTTGTGTATTGTTCAGTCCTATTTCACTTGCAAGAGGTGCTACACCAGGGTCAACCTCTACCATTTATGTTTTCTTTATCATCTAGCAGGTCAGATAAGAATCAACACCTCTTACTTTTTGTTAGAAATTTTGAAACATATGGTTTCTCGAGTTTGAGCCAAGACAAACCCATCTTCACATTTCATTTATCATAAAGCTTTGATAAAATTATTAATTGAAAACCAATTAGCAAAGGTCGAGAGAACATGGGTTCATTTTATATTCTATATAGGGTTTCAACCCCAGCCCGCCAAAATTTAAAAGGGGCAGGAAAAAGGGTGCTAAAAATGAGGCCAAACAAGTAAAAACTTTGAGACTATAACCTCCTCTCAAGGAACTTCTACTATGAAAACCAGAAGTCGAAAGAAGGTAGAGAAAAAATCTCCTCTTATTCCTCAAATACCTAATGTTTATGCTATAAGGAGTGATAGGCTCAGAATATCATAGTAAACCCCCTCCTCCTACTAAAAACACTCATACTGAGAGACATCCTACTGAAAGCCAACCTACAAGAAGCCAATTTTCAGGGAAAACCAAAAGAAAGATGATTGAGCCCCAAGATGAAGGAGTTTCAACTAAGAAAGAGCCTACCATACTTAAGATGTTTAAAGGGGGGGAAGCCTCACTCTAGGCCCTAGAAAAAGCTCAAATTTAACATCAAATTAAAAAGGAACCTAGAGCTTGCTAAAGAAATTATAGATGTGCATGATATCCCACTAAAGGACCTAATCATAAATAGGGAGAGAGCTACAGGGTCACAAAATTCAAAGAAAACAAAGGCTACCAAGAGGATAATTCCCATGGAGACTAGAGAAAGCAAAAGACGCAGGATGGTTAAAGTCGACGTTCTATTGCAAGCAGCCAATACTCTTAGTTGAAGTTGTTTTCGGTCCTTTGAGTTTTCTGACCCGATGTTGTTAAAAGGAAGTTTTAGTATTCAACTGACAAAGCGCTTGTCAGCGTTTTAACACAGGAAAGCACAAAGGAACGCTGACAGTTTCATTGTCAACGCATTTTGGTGGATAGTTTGGAGGAAAACACTAACAGTCGCCCGTCAACATAATTATCAGTTTGGGCAGCTAAAGGTTGATAGTAGGATTATCAACGAATTCTAGGAAGGGTACCCGAGGAAGCAATAGCTAGGCAAGAGAAGACAATTTTTGAAGGAATGACAAGGCTTGATTCCCAGTGAAGGAGGCATAACAACGATGCACTTTTCAGTCCCCTTTTTAACACGAATTACAGCAAGTTGTTTTTATTGGAAACAGATATGTTTGAAGATATTTTACATGCATGTACCTGAAAGATATACATTGTTATTTTAAATTACGTAATTAAGTTTAGCTATAGTATTTTCTATATAAACAATTTCTAGAAAATAATAAAGGGTTGGAACTTATTTTAAAGTAGCTTTTTTATGTATTATGTGATCAGATTATAATAAAGCAGTCTATGTGAGCATTTTTGCATAAATTCCTATGTCATAATTCCCTATATGTCCCTTGGTATAGTATTTTCTTCAATGTCTGAATGCTAAGTGGTTGAAATTGGAATTCATATTGTTGTGTTCCATTTTCTTATGTTTCAGACATTTAAATACTTGTTTTTTCACATATATATCACATTTGTTTCCTCCATTATCCTCCAAATTTCCTAAAAATTGTCAAAGGAATTTTTACTATCTCGCTTTTGTGATGTTTTCTCACTAAACCTATGATTATATAAGCCTGATTGGGTCAGACACCATGCCCAATGGTGAAAACAGTCCAACCAACCTCAATTTTTGTTAAATAAATCTGACCATAGGAATTATTTCAAACCTTATACAATTGTGACCTTGGGTAGCTGAGTTTAGGGAGAGATCCCTCTCTCGTTGAAAGGGCCAGCTTTCAACCTCAAAGTGGTTTGGGTTTACCTTAGAGTTTTTCCCGCAACCATGGTTTTCTCTAAGTGATAACACTCACCAGGGTGTAGTGATGAAGGAGAAGGGTGACAAGTGACAAACAAACATATATGTATTTAGAGGCAACACACATAGTAGAAATGGCAGTTCGATATGCCTCTGAGGTGGTGGAATATTGTAAATAGAAAGGCTCCCCACTCCCCTCGATTGAGCCCCCCGCAGGTGAGGTGGAATATTCTCACCTATCTCCTTCCGTTGTTATTTCTCTTTCTCCTTGTATGCATATGAATTTGTTTGTGCCTCTTCTAGAATCGCAAATCCTCCAAAGCATTTCTGGGGAGATTGTCTTGGGGAAGGAAGCGGGAGTAAAGTCTCCTTTTGTTGTTGTGGTGGCCTCTAAAAGGTGGTCAAATAGAGTGATCTAGAGGCCCCCATCATCGACCCGGTGAGGTTTATATCTGGGAGCTCAAAGGCATGGGATTTGGCCTATAATTTGCGCTCAATGAAAGCACTGGCCCCATCGAATGAGCTTTTGATGGGCTTGGGAAACTAGATTCATCAGTACCTAAAGAAAAGGGAAGGGGGAGAAAGTATTTTTTAGTTAAAGCAAAGGAAAAGGCTAGATCAAAACTAGATTTTGGCAAACAAAAATCTATTAAGGGGGGCCTTCGGGCAACATAAACCATGGTAAGGGTTTCTCAATGAAGTTACTCTCTTTTAATCATAGAGGGGTGGCAAGCCCCCACGAGAAGTGTGTGCTCAAGAGGCTTGTAGAGGATGAAAAAACAAAGGTTTTGTTTCTTTAAAAAAACTCTAGGTGATGAAGCTAGTGTGGTTTGTGCATTGGAGTCCCTTCTTCCTAGATGGAAGTTCGCTGGTACTGATGCGGTGGGGTGATTTGGAGGGACTGCAGTTGGTTGGCTGTAGAAATATGTTAGAGTTGATAAATGCTGGGGGATTACTTCAAAGATAGAGATGGAGGTGTTTACTGAGGATCTTGGTAGATCCCTTATGTTGGTCAATGTCTATGGGCCTACAGGGAACATGCAAGTTTTTTGGGATTATCTTTTTAACAAGACCTTCTTGAGGCACCCAAATCTCATTCTAAGCATGGATCTTAACTTCTCCCTTGTGGAAATTGAATCTTAGGGGGTGCATGCCATTCCGAACCCAATGACAGAATACTTTATAAATAAGCTTGAAGTAGGCAATTTAATGGATGTAGCCTTAGTTAAGCTCAAACCTACTTGAAGGAACAAAATAATGGGAGGTGATCGGGTCATGAAGTGACTAGATCATTTTCTATTAGCATAAGGTTTAATTGAAGGAAATATGATGCTCGGTCAATGGGTCTCAAAAGCGGGGATTTTGCACCACTCTCCCATCCTTTTGGAATTGGCAGGAGGTGTCAGTGAGCCATCAAGGCCCTTTAAATTTACTTCATCATGGTTAAAAGAGGATTCCTTTAATCAGCTAGTGAAAAATGCTTGGGTCCCCTTTGATCCCTCCAAGGGGAGATCAACGACAAGCCAATTTGAGGAGAACTTGGAAAGACTCTAGAAGGAAAACAAATTGTGGGAAAAATCTCTAAAGGAATCTAGGATGAAGGAGTTGTTAGATATAGAATCCCACCTGATTTCCCTGGCTTCCAAGGATGACGAAGGCTTTGGTTCGGCAGGTGACAAAGAAGTTTTGGTAAGATTCGAACAGATAAGAAAGGAGATTCTACAAATGCAAGAAGAAGAGTGGCTCTTGAAAAGTAAGGCGATATGGTTGGCTAGTGTGTTGGGTTGTGTTATATTCTTTCCACGTAGTTAACAGGGGGTTTGAAGGATTTTGGTTTTGGACCCTATGTTAGGTTGGGCGGACCCACCTATGGTTTTGTGCATGATTTTCGCACATGTTTTTTGGACGCGATGGTTTTCGATCCATGGTATTAGATGCTTCAGCATGTATAAATATGTATTGTAATATTGAAAGGAACAATAATGAAAAATCAAGTTGGTAGTCCCGGTTTTGGGATCCAGTGGGAAAATCTCTGTGTATATGTGTTTTATGTGTTATGCTCTCGCATTGTTTATTTTTTTGTGTTTTAGAATTCGTATGCAGGTATTTTCTGTACGGGGTTAAAACCTACATAGTGGAGATGAGAAAACCAAGTTCTTATAGGCATATGCTAATTCCAAAAGGATGGAAGAGGGAGAATTCCCCTAATATTTAGGAGCTCAATTTCTCCTGAATTATGCGAGGAAATAGGAGGAAGTTGAAGCCTTGAATTGGATAAGTGTTAGCCAGAGTAGGACATTCAGCAGGAGAACAAGTTTACAAGTCAAGGTGTGCTTCAGAGTTGAAGCTAGACATTGTAATAGTTTCTCATTCTCGTCTGATTAATGAAAAGAATCAAATGGGTTTTTCCTAGTTAGGGTCCCTTGTAAAATCATTGTGTTCTTGTGTTTTTAATGGTTCCATGTCATTGCATGTGTTTCTAAATTGTGATTTCTATTCTGTAGTATTGTAGAGGAAATTTGTAGTCTCTTGTTTTAAGTTAGAATTCATCAGTAGTAGAAAACTTCTATTAATTTCTACATGGTATCAGATCTTGACATCACAACAAAAACCAATCAATAGATCTTCTCCTTCAGAATTTTTTATTTGCAAATTCAGTGACTTAGGTTTTCTTTAGTGCGGGAAATTTTATTTCAACAAATTGAGATTGGAGTATACCCTAGAGGGAACCTCGAATTTCATAGCTTGGAAGGACAGGATGGAATTTGTACTCGATGATAATGGAGTGTTGGAATACACCAAAACTAACATTCCAAAACCAACAGTATCAGATGCACAATAGTTATCCTAATGGAATAAGGATATTGCAAAAGCTAGGAGGATAATCCCAGAGGGTGTGAGAGACCACATAGTCTCAAATTTTCATGGTAAAGAAAGTCCATTTGTTATGTGGAAGACCCTAACTCAACTATTCAAAAACAACAATGATTCTAGGAAATTGGCATTTGTTGGGTTGTGTTATATTCTTTCCACAACTAGCCTCCCTAGTTAACCGGGGGGTTAGAGGGGGGCTAGTAGCCCCCCTCTATGGGGTCCGGGCAACGCCCCGGGGAAAAAAAAATCTGGACCCTATATTAGGTTGGGCGAACCTACCTATGGTTTTTGTGCATGGTTTTTGCACATGGTTTTGCGCGCGATGGTTTTCGGTCCATGGTATTGGATGCTTCAGCATTTATATATGTATTGCAACATTGAAAGGAATATAATGAAAAATCAATCTGGTAGTCTCGGTTTTGGGATCCACGAGAAAATCTTTGTGTATATGTGTTTTATGTGTTATGCTCTCGCATTGTTTATTTTCTATGTTTTAGAATTCGTATGCAAGTAATTTTTGTATGGGCTTAAAACCTACAGCATTGAGGGACAAGCTCAGAAACATCTGATTGCAGAAAAATGAAACCATTCCACGTTACCTCTCCAAATTCACTCAATGTCAAGATGAGCTTGGAGGAGTTGGAAAACTATACCATATTTGGAGCTATTGATCCTAGCTCTCCTAGGCCTTCCAAAATCCTGGCATAGTTACCAGTACTCTGTAAATGGAAGGGACAAATTACCAAATTGGGAGAGTATTTGGTTCGATTTGGTGCAGGAAGAAATTCGAAGGAACACCAAAGATGGAGTAGAATCCAAAGTTGAGGAGGAAGAAAATTTTCCCTTGGTTGGGAAGGGAAAGAAAACTAAGGGAAATAAGGCCCAAAGCAAGCCATAGTCCAACCAAAACAATGGCAAGAAGAAGGACCTAAGCAAGATAGAATATTTTCACTACCATGAATATGGGCACTATGCAACAAAGTGTCTGCACAAGAATTTTAACAAGAATCCTTCACGAGGAGCATGAGGTGAAGCACTTTCCTCACAATTCGAATTAAAATTCACCCTAAATGCACGCATGGCCAGCACTGTAATGGGGAGTGTGTGGTACCTAGATTCAAGTGCCTCGTTCCATATGATAGGATGCAAAGAATTATTCAGTAGCCTAGAGGAGAAGGATCTGCATATGCATATAGAACTTGGGGATAATGGGAGGTATAGTACCAAAGGAATTGGAATTGTAACCTTTAAGAGGGAGTTGGGTCCAATATTCATCTGAAAGATGTTATGTATGGAATTAGGCTAAAGAAAATTTTGATCTTTGTAGTTTTATTGGAGGATAGAGGCTATGATGTTGTTTTCAATAAGCGGAAATCCTTTCCAAGACATGAAGCTACCAGGAAAGTGAAACAGATTGGAGTTTAAGTGAAAAATATGTACAAACTTGAGGTGGAAACTTGCGTTGCACTGAGTAGCAAGGCAGGAAATTTTCAGAGTCAAGATGTTGGAGAAATCTGGGACAAGTGCATGGGACACTTACACCATGGGGCCTTAAAAAATATGCAGCAGATTATCACCAATCTTCCGAAATGCACCCTTGACCAACATGATGTCTACAAGGGATGCACATTGGGGAAATATCTCAAATCCACCTTTCAGGGCCAAGATAGAAGAGTAGAAACAATATTGTAGTGAGTCCACTCTGATGTATGTGGACCCTTTTCGATAGCCTATACAGCAAAACATAGGTATTATGTAATTTTTGTTGATGGTTTTTCTAAAAACTGATGGATTTTCTTCATGAAGAAAAAGGATGAAGTGCTTTCCAAATTTATTGAATTCAAAGCACTGGTTGAAAAGGATATTGGTTGGAGATTGAAAGCCCTGAGAAGTGAAAACGAAGGAGAATTTGTTTCTAACACCTTCAAGGACTTTTGTCCCAAAGAGGGGATTAAAAGATAACTAATAAGACCCCCATAACCCACAACAAAATGGGGTGGTTGAAAGGAAAAACAGATGCATAGTGGGAGCAACAAGAGCCATGTTGCATGATCAAGGGTTTCCATTACATCTATGGGTAGAATCATGTAACATCATTGTTTATTTGTAAAACAGGAGCCCTCATAGAATACTTGGCATGATCACACCCGAATAAGCTTTCTCTAGGAGAAAGCCAGATGTATCTCATTTTAGAATTTTTAGAGTTATTGTGTATTTCCATGTCTCCAAGGATAGCAGGAAGAAATTGGAGCCTACAATTGAGATGGGAGTATTTGTAGGATACACAGAGACAACACATAATTACTGGGTGTATTTGGCCTCACTTAAGGTGACAGTAGTGAGGAGATATGTCAAATGCAAAGAGGAGAAAGCTATGAGATTTTCTCTAGAGCGAGAGTTGAGTATCCCTCCAAAGAAGGAGCTTCTAGCTCCAATGGAGGAGCCTCATGTAGCACTTTAGGATGTTATGGAGCAGTAGATGGGAGGCCGAGTAGAGACACCCACTCAACTAGAATATTCCATAGAGGGAAGGAAGAGAACCATAGAATCTTACAGGTTGGTGCTAGATGCCAAGGAGCATATGGCAGATCCTACATCCTCGTGCAGACAGAGGAGTTCACTAGATAGATACATTGGGTATATGGCTCTCATGACAAAACTCATTGAGTTAGAGCCTTCTTCATTTGAGGAAGTGGGTTCTCAACCAATGTGGCTTAATGCCATGGTGGAGAAGTATGACTCCATCATGAAGAACAATGTATGGGAGGTGGTTTCAAGACTAGAGAACAATTCAGTGATTGGTTTTAGATGGATTTACAAAGTGAAGCATGCAATTGATGGGAGCATCAAGGAGTATTAGACCAGATTTGTGGTCAAAGGCTTCTCACAAATAGAGGGAGTTGACTATGAGGAAACTTTTGCCCCTGTGGTAATATATTCCTCAATCAAAACCATTCTATCACTAGTTTCATAGATGGGGCGGAAGATCCATCAGATGGATGTGAAGACCACCTTCCTCAATGGTGTTGTTAAGAAAGAAATTTACATAGAATAGCCACAGGGATTTCAAACTTATGACAAGGAGACACATATGTGTAGACTCAAGATATCCATGTATGGTCTCAAATAGACGCCTCGAGCATGGTACACTCAGATTGACACATATCTCAGTGGATTGGGCTTCACCAAAAGTGAAGTAGATGCCAAACTCTATCACATTTTGGTATATGGAAAGTTGTTTATCTTAGTATTGTATGTAGATGACTTAATACTTACAAGGGATGAGCAGTTGATCCACTCTTGCAAGGAGGACCTTGCAAGAGAATTCAAGATGAAAGACATGGGCTTGATGCATTACTTCCTTGGGTTGGAAGTATGGAAGGGTGATGGTGAGATGTTTGTGAGTAAGGGGAAGTATTCCGCTAAAATACTTCAGAGATTTCACATGGAGAACTACACGCATATGGACACTCCTATAGCTACAAACTGGAGGAAGGAACATGATTCTTCAGGAGAGGCATTAGATGCTACCATCTATAGAAAGCTTGTGGGATTTTTGATGTATCTGGTGAACACAGGGTCCGATATATTCTATGCAGTTAATCAATTGAGTCAAGGCATGGTGAATCCTACCAAGATGTATTGGAAGGCAGCAAAGCATGTGTTAAGATACCTCATAGGAACAACTAAGTATTGGTTATGGTATAGGAGGATAGAGGGAGTGAAGATCCAAGGCTTTACTAATGCAAATTGGGCAGGGAGTCCATCAGACAATAAAAGTACTTCAAGTGTTATCTTTAGTGTTGGGTCTATAACTATTTCCCTATATAACAGTGAACAGAAGTTTGTGGCACTCAGGTCAGCGGAGGTTGAATACATGGTTGCAAATCAAGCAACATGTGAGGCCATATGGATGAGGAAAATACTTGTGGGTCTTTTCATTTTGGAGATGGATCTGACATTGATTTATTATGATAATTGAAGTTGTATTAAACTCTATGAGAATATTTCATCACAGGTCTAAGCACATTGACATCAAGTACCATCACTTGCGGGATTGTGTGCACATGGGAATTATGATGTTATAGTACATTTCAACTAAGAAGCGGGATGTAGATATCTTGACAAAGGCATTGTCAAGAGGCAAATTCGACTTCCACAGGTGTAGGATAGGGGGATGCAAAATCCCTTTCTTTCTAAGAGGGAGCATAAGAAATTGTAGCAAGAAAGTCTCAATTTGACTTGTTTCTTAGTCAAATTGAGTAATTCGATTTTCCACGTTAGGAGGATGACTTTGATTGTAGTTAGCTTGAGTGACATGGCCTTGTCAC
Organism: Pinus taeda; assembly: GCA_000404065.3. NCBI lineage: Eukaryota > Viridiplantae > Streptophyta > Pinopsida > Pinales > Pinaceae > Pinus > Pinus taeda. Next base: position 1,953 of record APFE030495814.1, on the reverse strand, counting down.
TTAGTTAGGTCAACAAATTTGAGTTTGTAGACTTGGAGTAGAGTTGTGCATGTAGTGATTACTAAAATTTAGCAATCTACTTCAATTATTTTCAGTTGAACTTAGTTAACTGAGCTCAAGTAATTAATTGAGTCAATTGAATGCCAGTTGAGTAGTAGGATTGTTGTTAACTCATTGATCTCTCAATTAAACTAGTCAATCAACTAAAAATAGCCCATACATGCATGGAATTTGAATTGCCTAGATGTAGTGGAGGAAAAGGCACATTGTAATCATCAATTGTATAATAGTTGAATGTACATGCTTGGTAGTTAAGCAGGTGATCAATTCCTTGGGAATTGTGCAAGGAAATAGGGAATTCCCCTATTATTTAGGAGCTTAATTTCTCCCGAATTGTGCAAGGAAATAAGAGGAAGTTGGAGCCTTGAATTGGCTAGGTGTTGACCAGAGAAAGGCAGTCAGTAGGAGAACAGGTTTACAGTGCAGGGTATGCTTCAGAGTTGGCGCAAGACATTGTAATAGTTTCTCATTCTCATCTGATTAATGAAAAGCAACGGAGGGGTTTTTCTTAGTTGGGTTCCCTTGTAAAATCATTGTGTTCTTGTGGTTTTAATAGTTGCATGCCATTGCATGTGTTTCTAAATTGTGATTTCCATTTCGCAATATTGTAGAGGAAATTTGTGATCTCTTGTTTTCAATTCGAATTCAGTAGTAATAGCAAATTTCTATTAATTTCTACGCTAATTGGTCATATTTTGCATATTTTTTTGCTGAAACCATTTTATCAAAGAGGTCCAAGCTATAGTCAACAATTTTCTCTTTATTTTTTCATGGCATTCAATTTCCTATGTATGGATTTGTAACATCTTAGGTTTCTAAAGTCATTTATGGTCTGAATTTTCGCATAAATCCATAAAATCAATTGTTTCTACTCATACATTTTTTAATAAAAAACAACATTTTGGCTCTCTTACTTGGCATACATCTATTTATTTTTCATACTTTATTTTCTTGGATAATGAGCAAATTTTTGACGCATGCTACTTAGTTATTAGTTGTAATGTTCCATATTATTCCAAACATGCACAATGTTTTGGCCAATTATGTATAATTATAAACTTTTCCTATAAATCTTTGAATATGATTTCTTTTCAACACTTTTTTTTGAAAAAAATTAACTGTAAAATATATATCTATACAATAAATTACCATAAAACTATTTTTTAATCACTTTTTTTTATATGCATTCACACCTTTGTGCATAACTAAATACAGCATTTAGAGTTTTAATCAACCAAGTTCCATTCTCATTATCTCACATAGCCTTATAAAATTTGAAAGTGTTATTAAGAAGGCATAGAAACTCCACTCATCAACACAAAGCAGATAGCAGATAATATGTGGTGAAGTATAATTATTAAAAAATATAATAAACATTAAAATTAGAATCCCATGTTTAAAAAAAATCAAACAATTAAATATTAAAATTAGAATCACGTGTTTAAAAAAATCAAACAAACAAAAGCAAGCAACGTTAAATATTAAAATAAGAATCACATGTTAAAGTTTTCTAACTCTTATATTTTAAGATATTGAATTTTTTAGTTGACCATGCACACGAGAACAAGATGGTCCATCCACACATTTTTATATATAGAAAATTAACGATAATTAATTATTTTGAAATGTAAATTGTCTCAAGAGAGTAAACGAAGTGATACATTTTCATTTATTATAATTTTTAGATGATTAAATAAATAAAAAAAAAAGGGAAATAATGTTGAAATCACAAACCAAAAAATTAATTATTATTATACTGTGGTATGATGTAAAGTTTTTATTTCATACTGTGTTATGATGTTTGTGTTTATAGCAAGAAAGTAAATGAAGTGATACATTTTCATTTACTATAATTTTTAAATGATTAAATAAAAGATAATGATGAAATCACCA
>APFE030495810.1:0-14061 GCA_000404065.3 Pinus taeda | reverse complement strand
TTTGGAATGTTAAGGGTTTTCATTGTTTCTCAACAATAAATAGGCCTTCGAGCCTCATTGTAAGTCAGTTCAGAGGCATGTAGCCAACACATCTCTTCTCAGAGATAAGCTACCATCGCCCTAGCTAGTTTATTTCCATTTCTGATTGTAAGCATATTTCAGTATTTTCCATTAATGAAATGAAGTATTATTTCCGCTGCATATTTGTGTATATGGTTATCTCTGTAATTTGTTGCGCTCCTGTTTAAATTCGGATCAACTTTGCTGCTACATGAACACACATAAATATATATGAATGTTTTAGTAATACCATCACAATATCATTGTTAGGGTTATGATGCTCTAGCTACATGTTTCAATCATTTATGTCCCATGGTGATGATGCAATTATTTCCCCTAGTTTATAACTTAACATAGACTTTTCTCGCTTCCCATGTGTTAAGTTCCAAACCCTATATTCTCGAAAAGTGTTTTTTCATTACATTTTTAATGTTTCTCCGTTTTACGTCCTTCAAGAGTTTTAGAATCTAATATATTATTTTGATTAGACTTAATATGTAGAGTTAAGAGAAACTATGTTACATTTTGAGTTATAAACCCTACAATTTTCTTTTCAGTTTCTTAGAATATAACATATTTTTTTAACTTAGGCTCACTATATTAATTTGTATTCATCATCGGCAAGTTGAGTTGTAAAATTCTTATGACCCCGTATAATTCAATAACATAATTTCTAGCCCTAGTCATTATTACCTATTCTGGCTACCTCTCATTTTGCCTTCCTATATGCATTATAATTAACATTCCCTTTCCACCCAATTGAGCACCTCTGGGCCACATAACATTTTACTTCTAGTTCTGCGATATGTATTTTAGGTTGAAAACTATCATGTTTGATGTACTTGATCATAGCTCTTATTTAAGGCACATCATGTACACTCTTGTTATTTAGAATTTAGTATTTATAGTTCCACCATTATTATGTAAAGAAAAAATTTCATAAATCCTCTTTAATCAAATACAAGCTGTGCATTTCGATACAGTTTTTAATTCATTCAAGAACATATAAAACAACACAAAAATACTTTAGATAGGTTACTTCATCTATTAAATTTACTTAACTATACACACACAACTATATTTACAAAATATAATAAGATTAAATATCTATTGTCATAATTATCTCTGAAAGACCTAAATGCGGGTGTTAATGTTGTTAATTAATATGATTAGATGGTCTACCAGTGGACAGGATGGCCATATGGCTACCAGCGTCGGCCCTAACGCCAACCTCAATCAAATTCATAACACATCGCAAAGGACATTTAATGGCTTCGAAGGGCGATACACCTTCACCGTCGTCATAGCCATGGCTCCTGCAGAGTAGTATGCAGTTCCTTCTTTGCTCCATGGTGTTTGCTCTCCGTAGGTGGTTAAACCTTGCATTCACATTGTGACTTGCAGTTGATGCTGGTTACTTCCTTTCCTAGACCTCGGAAATGGATTTCATTTCTTGCACTCCAGCCTCTGTGTCTTAGACCAAGCCCAGAACTCCCTTGCTCACTCTCCGCATCAACACTCTTCCAATTCCTCTGTTGTCAACCCAACTCTTAATACTGCTATGGCATCCATCAAGCATCATATGGGTAGTAGGCATGGCGGAACCCATGGAGGCATCATCCACACTTCGGCTTCAACTAGCTCTGATACACTTTCCCCTAACTCCTCCACTGATTTGCTCAATCCTCTCAGCTCTCCCTCTAACTGCTACCAAATACTATATGTGGTAGGGGTCATGCTAGATTCCAAGCCACTAAAGAGAGCGACATAGCTATCTGCTCTACGGATTTCCCTCTTCCACGTTATCCTGCTCCCCACAACACTGAGTTTCATTTTCGCAACACCTTTAACTAGCCTATAATCACTGCTACTATAACAATTTCCTTCTCGGAAGAGTCTAAGCCACAAGCTCCTTTGTTTGGGTTCAATAACAAGCAGAGCATAGAGGCTTTTGGTAGTTGCAGCATCAACATTACTGGCAATACGCAACATAAACAAGGCAGAGTGACTCTGCATGGCAAGGATATCGCTAGTGGTGCTTTAGCTGAGGAAGGAAAACATAATGACATAAAGGCTTCAGGAAGGAGACTAAATGACACTTTTGCTATGCAAATGGGCACAGGTTGTGCTGAGGAGGCTCCACCAACTCAGGGGCGTGGTGTGTCTAACGCGGATGATGACTGGTACCAATTCACATGTTAGATCGAAGAGGAACCAGACCGAGAGTATCCTTCGGCTTGATGTGCGGCTACCAGTTTCTTCATCCTCTTGCCAAGTGTATATGTCTAAGTTTGAGCAGTCCTTTTTAGGATACCTACTTTTGGGTCTATATATGCTAGTTCTCCTGCCATCATTTTTGAAAAACAATGCGTACCCATGTATGGATTCTTTCTGGTTCAATGGACTGGTTTCCCCTATGTTGGGGAAATCTTAATGGTTCAATGGACTAGTTTCCCCTATGTTGGGGTAGTCCAAAACAGACTTATTCATTTTTTGGTGATGATTGAAACTCAACAATTTTAAGGTCAAGCCTTTCTGTAACTTCTTTTTGTACCATATCAATAGAACAATATTACTTAGAAATAAAATACTTGTCTCTTAAAGCACGATGAATATCAGTTGTTAGGAAATTTTAACACCCAAAACTGAGACTGGCTATTACATCCTATCTCTACTCCGAGCCTTTCTTTTCACAACAGTTTTCGGAAATAAATTGTCCTAGAGGTATCTTGTACCTTAACCTCATGACTCACGTGTCCAGTCTAGAACTATACCCTTCTGAATCATCCTGAGGCTCCATTAACTCTCTATTCATCTCAAGAACCTCACTTAACAAATACTCTGCTTGATGTCAAGAACCATAACAAGTTCAAGTTTTCATTTTTTTCTCCATATCCTCCACCCTATGATGTGATCCTCAAAACTTCCACTAAGATAGAATTTCTCTCCTAGTCTAGGAAAAGGAGAAGGAAAACAAAAACATAACTCATTCTAATTGTCTAGAAATAATTAGAAATGATTTTTCTTAAATTTTATTTTATTATTACTTTAATTTATTTACGTTGTTTCTTCACAACTGTGACCTACAAGCCATAACATCATTTTGTCAATCTTGGGATTTAAGAATTTTAACTTGATGTAAAGTTTTAAACAACAACCACACTTACTAAGTTATGAAAGGTAAAAAAGGTAATAACCACCGAATAACAAACATCACTTAACGCATCATGGTGTTACAACAACCCACTACACAAGGGAGATGTTTTCATGTAACATTCTATTAAAAAAAATGAAAAAATCTACCTTCCAACTAATATATGTATAGGAAAGACATGTTGTGGTAATGTTATTAAGAGAAAGAAAAAAGTTTCTTTAATCCATAAATTAAATATTTAAATTTCACTTTTATTTTACATCATACATTGTATAGTAAGATAAAGAAATTGAAAAAGAATTGAAATTAAAATAACCCATGGTATTCATGTTTAATCTAACATATTTTAGGTAGAATTAAGCTAACATATATCCATAATAGTGATACATTTTTTACCTGCAAACACCATGTCAATCACAAAAAAAAAAATGTTGTCAGTTATCTTGCCAGTAAATAATTACTATTTGATCTTTATGTTAAACGTAATAATCCTTGACCTGCCTACATTTATCATAGCATTTAACCCACATTATATGGTTGCTGAATTTATGCGTTGCTCACTGGAAAACTATTGTATATATAATCTTTCTCGGTTCTTATAATTAATTTCTTGTGATTAATGGGCTTGTTAGACAACCTTCTCGCTTAAGCAAGACTATATGTATGATTGACAAATATATAACATGGGTGGTCATGTACTAGTACTGCCCAAGTACCAATACACGTCGCCACAAAAACATGACCAACTCTCTTGAATTCTCTATTGGGTTAGCGTGCCAAGATTTGGACCGTCGATCTTGAAAGGTGGTCATGGATGGTGGAGATCATTCCAGGGTAGTTGAGGTAACTACGTGCTCCTTCAGTCGGTACTCCACCTGCCATTTTCACTCCTTCACTCCACCACTCTGCAACTCTGATGTATTTAGGGCTTATGGAAAATTCAAGGGGGAGACTGCTTTGGGGGTAAGCTATCCAGTCCACCACCATGGATAGCTACCATACATCTTCTGTCAGGTTTTATTTGTTGGAAATAGAGTTGCCATCATTCCTTAGGCAAAATCCCTACAACTTAGTCATCTCTTTCTAAATGATTACTCACCATATTCATATTTCCCTCCCATCACTCATAAGTTTTTTCCATATGTTTTTTTCATGAATCATCTTGATACTCCTCCACTTGCTAATTGCATTGTTCACTGAATCTACATGTTCTCTTCAAACACAAATTCCAGCCATTTAACTCACCTAAGTGATGGGTTCAACCTGATTCTGGAACAGTTAAGTATTCCCAATATTTTGTTCCCCTCTGATGTTTTTTGTTGACATAAGCCTTTAAATGTTTCTTTATTAGCAGGTTTATCTAACCCTTGTCATCCTCTTGCTGCTAGGTTTTCTTTGCAGCCACAAAGACATCAATTCTCCTTCCGATATATGGTTCCAGGTTACTCCACAAACCCCTTTATACTATCTAAGGTTTTGCGTGGGTTATTAGTTGGTTTAGACAGAAAAAGGGTTTTCCTTGTAAATTGGTTTGGGAATTTCTTTCATACTATACACGGTAATAGAAGTGGAGACTTACTAATCGTTTGGATAATGGCATTTTTATTATTTTTTCTTAAAGAAAAAAAATTGTCACATTGTCCTACCAGGTTTCTCTTTTGTATTTTTGAAATGGGGTTCCTGCTACTAAGACCACTCAAACCCCTTATAGTTCAACTAAGTTCTTGGAGAAAAGGTCTGGTTACTCGAGTCGACTATCAAGTCTTTTTTTTTTTTTAATTTACAAATGTGTCTTCTTACAATAACATTAATTTTTTTGGATTTATGGGTGAATTACTTCTAGTGATGGCCTTATTTATTGTCAAATCATAGGATTGTTTTGTTTTTGTAGCTTTACATAGAGTTTCGTTTTCTTCAATATTTAATTTGTTACAGTGAGTTTTTCATTAGAATGTCAATTTTTTTTGTCCTTTTGGGTCCTATTTCCTTCTAGTTTTCCTTTTTACCAAGACCTTCACGATCTCTTATAATTTTTGTAGCTACTCTGACTTAATTGGTTACCCAACAACCTACTAAATATGGTGGGGGAAAACAGAGTCACGAGACTCTGTTCAGCTTTTGAATTGTGGCTCAGTTTAGTAGATAATGACCCAAGGTCTCGAGGATCCCTCTATTGATACCTTGTGACTGAGTCATAAAGTATGGGAACCAAATTTAGTTTGATTAAACGCTGTTGAATCTCTTGTTCTAGTATTGTTGTTCCTTCATCAATTATCTGCATGCATGAATTTCCACTTTTTTTGCAAACTATTGATTATTCACAAGGAGATGTATGCAATTTACTCATTATTCATTTTTTCATCCACTTGGGTTAGTATCATCTTACATTTCTTTGGTTATTACACATGAAATTCTTTATTTGAATATTAGGGAAAATAATCCCAATTCTTTGCATGGAATTTAAACTCCTTCCTTGGTGTTTTAATGAACAAAAGCTTATTGTTTATACAAAATTATACAAATTGGGTACTTCTATATATTCTTAACATGAAACATGGACAACTATTTTTCCTTCTTTATTCTGTTTTGAGTTAGAAGCACTAGTCTATAATAAAAAAACATAATAATGCAATAAAGTAAATTATAATAACGTAAATGCATCAACTATACCAACCAGAATTAGAAGTCTCTCCTCCCAATCTTCAAACCAGTAATAAAGTCCAGGTCTCCCCCGAGCTTTCACTTGTCCAAAGAGTATAGGTTGAATTCCGAAGTCATATAGTCTCCAAACCTCAAGACCCCTGATCCAATTTAGAAAGCCAACATGTAAGGATATACTAAGGATTCTACTGGCCCAAGTCCAGCTCAGGAATCTCCTTAGAACAATTGTACATTGTCACCTTCATAGTGTCATGTTCTAGGTATGTGTATCTGTTTTCTCTTCCCTCGTCCCTCTTGCTCCCTAAGTCATTTTTCCCTCGCCAAAAAGAAGAGAAAACATTCATTGGAACTACCCTTTGATAGGGAGGAAAAGAGATTCAACTGACCTAACTATATGAAGAGTTTTTTTCTTAATTCAGTTAAACATATTTAAAATTTTCTTTTAATACTCAAGGACTTAACCAAGTTCGAGTGACTACATTTATTTGTTCTTCCACATAGATGAAAAATAGTTCCAAAGTTAATAAAAGTAAATAATGTCAAAGTTAAACCATAAATTCATGAACAATCTTACAGGTGTCACATCGCCCCCCCCCCACTCAATGAAAGACCATCCTTAATGTTTATTTCAAACTGTTTAACCAATTTGGATATGCTTGGCACATGAATTATTTATCCTCCTAGGTAGCTTCATCTAGGCTGTGGTCATTCCATTGCACTTCAACCTCGGTACTCGCTCACCTCTGTAGAATTGTTTCTCTCTGCTCTAGAATTTTTTAGAGGTTCTACCAACAACTCTCTGTCTAGTTCGACCTACACCAAAACATTGATGGTATCAATATAGATCACCTCGAAAATGTTTTTTTTTCACAATTGAATTCATTATATGATTTACCTGGATATTCCACCAACTAATCACATATCTAGAGTCATATACATATATTTTTAATAACGATACATGGAACACATCACGAATCCTGATGTGGTTAGGTAAGGCTAGTCAGTAAGCTACTAGTCCAATCCATTCCAAAATTTTGAAGGGCCCATAACATCTGGGTTCCAATTTAGCGCAACTACGCCATCATAGTGTGATTCTTTCAGGCTTAATTTGTAAATAGACATGGTCTCCCACTTGGAATTCTTGGTAGGTCCTATTCTTGTCTGCATAAATATTTTTTCTCCCTTAGGTAGCCTTTACTTTCTGACGTACCTTCTTAACTGTCTGCTCCATTTCCGTGAGAATTTCAGGTCATATAACCAACTTATCCTCAGGATTATTCTAGTTGGTAGGCACTATGCATTTCCTCTCATATAATACTTAAAAGGGGCTCATTCCCAGAAATTAATGGTATCCATTATTACAAGCAAATTCAACTAAGTGTAGATACTCCTCTCACTTCATTGGTTGTTGCATTACGTACATTCTTAACATATCCTCCAACACCTTATTCACACATTCAGTATATCCACCAGTTCGGGGGTGATATGCAGTGATAAAAATAATTTGAGTCCCCAAGCCCATGAACAAATCTTTCCAAAAGGAAGAAGTGAATTTCAATTCTCTGTTAGAGATCACCAATTTTAGTATACCATGAAATCGAAATATCTCTTCCATAAAAATATCATAAATTTCAATTGTTTTATACGTGGATCTCATAGGTATGAAGTGAGACGTCTGACTTAGTTCGTCCACCATGACCATGATGGATTCATTGAATTTTATAGTTTTGGGCAACCATGTTATAAAATCCAGTGCAATAGTATCCCATTTCCATTCCGAAGTGGGAAGAGAGTGGAGCAACCCAACGGGGTGCTGGTGTTCTGCCTCAACTTATTGGCATTCCCAGAATTTTTCCAAATATTAAGTGATGTATCTTCTCATTCTAAGCCAAAAAAAATTATTTTGAATTGAAAAAAATAGTTTCTGATACAAGGGAGGGTAGCATATGGGCTACTATGAAACTCATCTATTATAAATTGTTTAACATAAATATGGTTAGGAACATACATTCTTAACAAGAGGGTATGTGATGTGCCTTAAATAGGATCTACTGTGAAGTACATAACAGGTGATAGTTACCAATTAAAACTACCTATTGCACAATCAAAAGTAAAACATGTTGTGACCTAGAGGTGTCTAGTTGGAAGGGAAACCCAAGTATAATCCTTGTAGGAAGGAAAAACAATGTAGTCATGGTAAGTAATAGAAACTTAGGCTCTGAGTAAAGTTATTGGATTTTTTTAAATAAGGAAAGAAGAGCTTGATTAAATGAATCAAAAAACATTGTACAAGTTCAATTTCCAAGGAGGAATAAAAATGAATAGAGCAAGACAAAGTTAAAAGAAAGAAGTAATATGCTAAGAAACCCAAGAGAAAGATGCAGGATTTATAATTTAAAATGAAAAGCTTATTTTAACTATCTATATTAAGTGTATTTAAAATAATACATCACATTCTAAAACCCTTGAAGGGCCAAAAAAGGAGAAACATTAAAACTGTAACGAAAAATTCGTCCTCGAGACTATAGGGTTTAGAATTTAGCAGATAAGAACCCAGAAACTCTATTTTAAGTTAAAAACTAGGGAAACAGTTATTGTTGTGTTGTGTTATATTCTTTCCACGACTAACCCACATAGTGAACTGGGGGGTTAGAGGGGGGGCGGAGCCCCTCCCCTTCATTGTGCCGATTGTGCAGCGAGGTGGTCATAGGGGGGTGGGTGAGTTTCCCCTCTATGGGGTTTGGGCAGCGCCCCGAAATTTTTTTTTGGACCCTATATTAGGTTGGGTGAACCCACCTATGGGTTTCAGACCATGGTTTTGGACACGATGGTTCTCGGTCCATGGTATTGGATGCTTCGGCATGTATAAATATGTATTGTAACATTGAAAGGAACATAATGAAAAATCAAGTTGGTAGTCCCGATTTTGCGATCTAGTGGAAAATCTCTCTGTATATTTGTTTTATGTGTTATGCTTTCGCATTTTTTTTCCTATGATTTAGAATTCGTATGCAGGTAATTTATGTATGGAGTTAAAACCTACATTTTGTATCAGAGCTGTTTTGGATTCAAGGGGATGCCTTTGTTGCTGAGGGGTTTCACTCGGGCCTGTGGTAGACCTTGTTCAGCGGAGATTTGCGAGATCGATTCTACTCATGAAAGAAGATGGCGAACAACGGAAAGATAGAGATTGAGAAGTTCAATGGTCAGAGTTTTGAGTTGTGGAAACTCAAGATGGAAGATTTGTTGGTGGATAAAGACTAGTGGATCGTGGTAGATCTGGGTACTAAACCAACTGGAGTGACCGATGAAGAATGGAAGAAGTTGGATCGGAAGGCAAAAGACATAATACGATTGTGTGTCTCAGATTCAGTATTGCTGAATGTATCAGGGGAATTTATGGCGAAGGCTTTGTGGGACAAGTTATGGACTTTCTACCAATCTAAGTGTCTGCTGAATAAACTATTCCTGCGGAAAAAGTTGTATAACCTGAGGATGAAAGATGGAGACTCGGTGACAAAGCATCTGAATGTTTTTAATACTATGGTAAGTCAGTTATCATCTGTTGATGTTAACATTTTAGATGAAGATAATTGCATCGGTTTGTTCTGTTCTCTACCAAATTCGTGGGATAGTCTGGTTATTGCAATAGGTAGCAATGAAACTGCTTTGCAGTTTGATGAAATAGTCTCAGCCTTGCTGATGGAGGAGTTGAGACGGAAAATATGGACAACTAGAATGATGATTCCTTGTCTATACGAGGACGGTCCCAGAATAGAAACAAAAATAAGTAATCGAGTAGGAGATCTAAATCTAGACGGAGATCTAAGTCTCCAGGAAAACCTGTAAAGGTAATATGCTAGAAATGCGAAAAGGAATGGCACTTCAGAAGGTACTATAAATCTAAAGCTCCTGATAAAGGAAAGGGATCTGATAATGCTCCTTTTGTAGAGGCGAAAACCACCTCAGATGAAAGTGGGGATGTGTACTTGGCTTTTTCAAGTACACATGTAGATCATGAGGCATGGTTGATTGACTCAAGTGCATCCTTTCACTTCACTCCCCATAGAGAGTGGTTCTGCGAGTATGAGAAATATGATGGCGGTGATATATTCTTAGGAGATGATAGGAAGGCTAGAATCATTGGTCATAGAAAAGTAAAGTTGAAGTTGCAAGGTGGAAGGGTTAGAACCATTCCAGGGGTTCTGCATATTCCTACATTGGTTAGAAATCTGATAACTGTAAGCAAGTTGGATGATGCAGGTGTAAATATAGTGTTCAAGAAGGATACCTGCAAGATGGTTCGAGGAACACTCGTATTGATGCAGGGAGTTTGAATTGGAACTCTATACAAGCTTCAAGGTAGCATTGTTGTTGATGGGTGCAATAGTTCTATGGTTCCTGAAAATGGAGCAGAAAATCTAGTGGCCTCTGGAGAGAAGACCATGCTGTGGCATCAAAGGCTTGGACATTGGAGAGAAGTGCCTTCAAATACTTCATGGTAAAGGTATGGTAGAAGGTATGAATAATAGCTCTCTGGATTTTGATTTCTGTGAAAATTGTGTATATGGGAAGCAGAATTGGGTGAGTTTCCCCTCTGGTGGTAAGAGCACGAAACAAATATTAGAGCTTGTGCATAGTGATGTGTTTGGACCTGTGAAGGTTCCATCACTGGGTAAGTCTATGTATTATGTATCATTTATAGATGACTTCTGAAGGAATAAATGGATATATTTCCTTAAGATGAAATATAAAGTCTTTGATAGGTTTAAAGAATTTAAGGCTCTGGTGGAAAATCAGAGAGAGAAGAAGATAAAAGTGCCGAGGACAGATAACGGTGGAGAATTATGCAGCAAGGAATTTGAAGAATTTTGTAAGAAGTGTGGTATAGCACAGCAGAATACTAATCCATATACACCTCAGCAAAATGGAGTCGCATTAATAATGAACAATACGTTGATGGAAAGGGCAAGAAGCATTCTCAATGGTGTCAGGTTAGAACAGGGATTCTAGGTAGAGGCAGTGGATACTGCATGTCACCTAGTCAACAAGTCACCTTCTTCAGCGTTGGAGGATACGACTCCACAAGAAGTATGGACTCGTAAGAAACCCTCTCTTTCACATCTGAGGGTATTTGGATGTGATGCATATGTACATGTTCCAAAGGAAAAATGAACCAAGTTGGATATTAAATCCGAAAAGTGCATATTTATTGTGTACAAGGATGGTTTAAAGGGTTATAAGCTTTGGAACCTGTTGTGGCCACCAAAAACCCCCCTCCTTATGAAGTGTTATTGCTAATACTAAATAAGTGGGGACCCTCATAAAAAATCAAAAAATCAATTAGTGTTATATCTCCTTTTAGATGAAAGTTACAACATCATCGACTTAGGGAAATAACTTTGAAGAACATAAAAACCTAAGTTTCATAATGAATTAAAGAAAATTCACTCCTTAAGGGATATCGCATCGTGCAAAGAATGATAGGATACACCTTCTAATGAGTTAAAATGACAAAAAGCGAAATTGTGACGCGAAACCTCATCGCATCACATACACTAAAGAAATACTCAAAATGAAAAACTTAAAATCGCCGATATGCGATATCGCATATCACACATCGCAAAAATCACATAAAACACCACGATGATATAGCGAACTGCGATATTGCGATACTGCGACACTCTGATATTGCGATATTGCAATATTGCGATGTTGCGATACTATGAACTTGCGTTAAAAAACAACACGATGATGTTGCGATTTGCGATACAACGATCTGTGATATCGCAAAGCAAAATTGCAGAACCCCTCCATCGTAGTTGGTTCTGGCTCATTATTCGAGAAAACGTTTTTATCCAAGAGTTGGTCATGTATTTTAATGTGAATTAATGAGTTATTGCCAGTTGTTAATGAAGTATGGTGTTGTGTTTTTCGAAGAAATAACTCACGTAAGGTGGCATGTTTTGCATATCTTCAGCACTTAAAAAATTTTCCTATCATTATTCCTTTATCATTACTTGCACCTCAATATAAAATGCAGGAAAGAAGGACGAAGCGTTATGCAAGATAGTATGCAGAAAACTATGAGGAGGAAATGTAGTGCTCCAATGTACATTTCAGAAGGCACACCTAATCCACTTAAGGAAGAAAAAGAGTCGCGGAACTCTTCTGAGGCATCTGTCATAGATTTCTCATATACAGCCATGGTTGAATGGGTATTGAACGATGCTGATACCAGAAACAGACAGTTTAATTCTTAAGGTCAAGAGCTCACAGAATCACTATTTTTACAAACTTTGAGCTTTATACTGAATGACAGAAAAAGGCGGAAGAGGCAAAAACCGCATCCAGGAAGCCCGGATCAAGAAACAGAGGAAGTTTCCGATGCGTGATTAGTGCTTAGTGCTAATTGCGCATCGCTAAGAAAAATTGCTCGAAAAGAAAGGCCCCTAGTTACTCAGTCACCTACGAGCCCCAAAAATTGCAAGAAATCAACGATAGAAACAAACTGGAAACAGAAGACTGAAGGAAAAGCAGAAGAAGTCCAAGGGTTAACCAAGTTGAAATGGGATTTTTACTAGGTATACATGGTAATGATACATATTCATTGGATGATTCTCAAGTATATCATCAATTTTACTGAGAAGATAATGCCAGCTCTTGCCGATTCTGTTTTCTTAACTCAACCAAAGACGGAAGACAGTCAACCGACTCCACCCAGGAAAATACTAAATACTTGCGACATTAAGGAGTAGATTTAGAAATAGTTAGATAGTAGATTTAATTTTAGAAATAGTTTTTCTTAGAAAGAGGATGGTCATTTAAACTGAATCCTCAATTTCTGTAAATAATTTATTTAGTTAGTAGCATCTAAACCCTTCTCATGCATTTAGAGAAGGGTCCAGAAATTTATCAAAAGCTTGTCCTCAGAACATGCACTTTTGCACCCTCAGAGGAGGTTTTGGTGAATGAATGGAACAGGGTTGATTTGATATTTGCATTTGATATCTGCCACCAATGTTGCACTTCTGTACTCTTAGTGGATGTTAAATCAAGGAGAGATAAATCAATTGTCGCTTGAAGCTCATGAGTAGGACTAGTTATAAATGGTACTTTTATATCTTAACCATTTCTACTTATGCGTTAAAGTGATATTCAGTTTTCAGTTGTTTATATATTATAACATGGATGTCTGAGTTATCATTTAGCACTTTTTGACGGTGATAACTATTTGTTTATGTTTAGTGTATGAATAGCTTATTTATGCGATAAGTTTTCACAACTGTTTCGTCGAACTTCTTATACGAAGTAGTTCATCTTTATCGAATTCTTTTCTTATGATAGTTGAATGATCTTTATTACCAGTTATTGTTGGCATTATGTTTCAAGTGTTGTCCTTGATGGAAACTCACTCAGAGGTTGGTACAGGTGCTCAGAGGTTGGTACAGGTGATGGCAACTTAATCAGAGGACAGATCTCAGTACAGCAGGACAAGAAAGAGATATACGCAGGTTTATCAAGGAGAATCCGCGTATACATGCAAGTTTGATTCAGTAAAAGAGCGTACATGTGAAAAGTACCTTTGGTCCGTGGCAGTTAGTCCTTGGAAGTTGTGCCTATGGTTTTGGACCATGGTGTCTCGACGAACGTGTTGATCCCTAGTTTCGAGGTTGATGGAATTGGTTTGTTATGGTTTTGGACCATGGTATTGAGAGAGGCCTAAACCTATATAAGGAGAAGATCATTAGGCCAAGATTGGTGAAGTGAGAGAGCATTGGGTGTCTGACGAAGTGAGAGGATCTAGTATTGCTGGTTGTTTGTTCGGGAAGTTTGGCAAGGGTCGGATCTGACAGCGGAAGCATAAGTAATCATTTCTAGATCTGTACGCGGGTTTCCTTTGGAGAAAGTGCGTATACACACGGATTTGGTAAAGTGAAGTAGCGTATGCATGATAAAGTTTGATATCTCAGGTTGCTGCTGATTCTGGTGGTTGTTACAGAGTTTTGGTCTCTGGTTTGGGTTCTGTGTTCTTAATGACAGGGTTTCAGTGATTCAGTATTGGGTTGTTTAATTAACTATGATGCAAGTTTAAGTTGATGATTGTATTGCAGTAATGTTTGTTTTGTACTCTTGGATCCAGTCTGAAAATTGATGAAACGTGGTCCCTGAAGATTGTAGGGTCA
>APFE030495805.1:0-28752 GCA_000404065.3 Pinus taeda | reverse complement strand
GTGACCAGTAGAGGTCAAGTTTCAGTAAGGAGAGTCTGTGTACTCCAATCCTACTGATTCCTATATGTTGAGTGAGACCCACATTGAGCTCATTATTGTAAAAACTCTACTTTGAAAAAATAATAGAAAGGCCACCACTGAAGGCTGGACCAGGAGATGTAGCCCAGGAGCATTGGGTGAACTCCTTATTAAAATTGTTGTATTTACATGTTTTTCCTGTTGTGTTTTCTCTAACTGCTTCAGTTTCTATGTATTTCGCAATCTTATCGATCCGTTGCATAAAGTAACATAGGCACATCCATGCACATGAGTCTGTAATACCTTTAATTCTTTGTCCTGGATAAATTCCAGATCACTTCAGATGCCTGAGAAAGGACATCCAAGTCAGTCCTCCTTGCTTTCTTAGTGGTGACTGCCATCCTCGGTTTCTTCATCAAAATTCTGTGTTGCAGACTCATAATCTTCCTTTGCACTGTTAGGTCAAGCAATCCATCAATATGAACCTAGGTGAACTGTTACAGAATGGACCAATCTATCTACTCTCCATTCTAGAGAGTGATGAAATCAAGAGGCAAATTCAGGAGCTGCTGCAAAAAGGTCATATTCGACCGAGTTCATCGCCTTGTGGAGCTTGATCGTGTTGGTACCGAAGAAGGATGGGACTTGGAGACTCTATATTGATTATCGGGTGCTGAACAACATCACTGTTCAGAATAGCTACCCGATCCCACAGATTGATGACCTTATGGACCAACTCAAGGGGGAAAAATATTTCAACAAGATCGACTCAAAGTCTAGAAATCACTAGGTACCAATCAAACCCTCCGATGTGTGGAAGACTGCCTTCAAAACCAAGGAGGGACTTTTCAAATGGCTGGTTATGCCTTTCGGGTTGATGAATGCTCCAGCAATCTTGTAGCCATTCACCAACTCATTTCTAGTGGTACACTTGGATGACATCCTAATCTTCAGCTAGAGTTGGGAAGAGCACGTACACCACATCCGACAGTTTATCAAAACACTGCGGCAACACAAGTTGTGTGCCAATTTGGAGAAATGCACTTTTGGCATGACCCAAGTTCAATATTTGGGATACATTATTGATGAACGGGAGTGCATGTCGATCCGGCCAAGATCCAAGTCATTCGGGATAGGCCAGCCGCAACTACTCTAACAGAGCTCCACATCTTTCTGGGTCTTGCCAATTTCTACCACAGGTTCATGTTGGGGTTCTCTCATATCACTTGGCCCTTGAGTCAAGTCACCAAAAGAGGAGCGAAAGAAAAATTATTTTGGTTTGAATCTCAACAAAAGGAATTCGTAGAGTTGAAACATCGCCTCTGATTTGCACCAGTGCTCACATTACCAAACTTGCAAAAACCATTTGAGATCAAGACAGATTCCTCTGACTATGCTATTGGGGTAATCCTTACTCAATAGGGGCATTGTTACAGGTCTATTTGGGCACATCACTCCCAACATTCAGATCAATACTATTAGGGCTCATCAAACCCTAATTCAGTTGCTACATGCCCTAGACAAGTCATCACATTGAATGCCATCATTCATGAGAGTTTCCTGGCTTGAAGACATCCTGAAATGACTCCTTGAGGGACCAGCATAGCCTTGGTCAGGGGTAAATGTGCTACATAGCACTTAGGCCCATTCAACCCTGCTCTGCAGATCACCTAGGCCCACTTTGACCTGCATTAGGTGAGATTGAGCGAAATATTCATAGGGTTCTGAGAATATTCCTACATTCTAGACCATTCTAGAAGATTCCCACCTCTTATCCTCTCCTATGAGATCTAAATTGGATAGGGAATGAACCAAATAGCGTCCTATTCTCTCATCCCTTCCTCCATGGAAACTAACTCCCAAATTGGAAAGCCATTCAATGCCCAATTTATGACAAAACCACCTCCATTTCCCTATAAATTGAGCACTTATCATAGTGATTAGCGGCTGGACTTTGAAGAATTGTAAGGAGATACTATTGGTTTGAGGTTTGAGATCATAAGAAAGTATTGTTATGTTGTCGGAATGTTGTGCTTTTTGTGTGATGAAGGATGGAACTCAAGCTAGATGAGTGACATGGGATTGGACTTCTTTGGTTGTAACTCTTCCTTCTATTCAATAAAGTTATTTACACCTTTTCCCATAATCTTGTCTTTATTTATGATGATTATATGTGTAAATGCTTTCGATTCCATTTTCTTATAGTAGATAGATATCTTTCTTTGATTGGTTTTTTTCGTCTGTTTATGATTGCAGGTACTGATCGAGTAGATTCAGTTAGAGAAGGAGCAATTGGAGCTATTCAAAGGAGACAAGGGGAAGCGAAATATAACAAGTTGGTCCCTTTTCTTATTTATCTTCTATAGGAAAAGGTTAAACTCTTTAACTCTATTGTTCTAAGTGTAACTACCCACTTAGGGAAGTTGTGTTCATCCATAGATACAAAATTCCACATAAAAAATTGGCGACTCTGTTGGGGAATGATCATCGTTCCAGGTAGTTTATCTTCATCCTAGTACACCCTAGTAGACTTTACTTACCTCAATTGATCTCATTTCAGCCTTTTTGAAGTGTTTTTGGTCAAAAATTGTGCTTGAATGTCCCTTAAATGGCCTCTCTGGTACCAGCACCGGCTTGGTCTGGACACAGTGCATTGCAGAGCACCCTTGGATTGATGACAGTGCTCTGAAGCACACTGTCTCCCATTCAGGGCTATGATGATACTCCTTAGGTCAAAAATCCCACCTTTGGCTTGGTTTTTTCCAAATTTCCTTCTGTTTTTGCTTGCTAAAAGATTAATGATTGTTGTGTCTCTGAAATAAATTTGTGTTTCCTTTCCTAGCCCTACTTTGGCCTTGATTTTTTAGTGTTTCTTGAATGATTTGTTTATCATTATCAATTCATTTTCAAAGTTATCTTATAGTCGATTAATCTTTGCTGAAAAGAAAGTGTCGTAAAGTCTTCATTTCTTTAGAAAAGAAACTGTCGTAGAGACTTCATTCTTGCAAAAATATTGATTGATTGTATGTGCATTAGTTTCCTTTTGTTCATCTCAACATTAAGGGAATTGAAAAGAAAAACTTGCATAGTGCATTGAAAATTTTGTGTGTGCTTGTAGGAATAGTTTAGGGAAATTGCATTAGATGTGCTCTTCGTTATTTGATTAAAAGAATCTAATTTCTCTATCCCTATTAGTTAAGGTTTTCATTATTCAAAATAAAATAGAAAGAATATTTCTCATTATAGTTGCATTCTATGAATTTCAAAGACATCACATGGTGAACCTTGAAAGACAAACTCTTAATCAAGATCAACTTAAAAATTAATCTCAATTAACCTAATGGAGCATTGTCACCTAACGCAAAATTTTTAGAGATTCTAGGCTAGAGACGTGTTCCGGCATCGTAAAACATAGCAGTTGTCGCTAACTTGTCTGCGATACATTCCGAGTGTGATACCTCATTCCACGTATGTGAGTATATCATAGCTCATCCACGTACCTTCAAGTATATAGGGCGGTGTTACAGTACATAAAGTATAAATGAATGCTCTCACTGTGCGATTTCACATTAGATACCGCTAACATGGATTGGGCCTCCACCTACTTTTGGGTATATATGGGAGGACTACATTAGGTTGCTATCCATCCTTAGGTAATTGAGTTGGCTGCCTTGTACACTGTGATACACCGAACACAACATTTGGGGAGATTGCATGCCCGTACTTCTCGTTTCATCAGGAGGTATTTTGCAGTTCGCAGTTGCTTGGTAATCCTTTTGCTTAGCTTACCCCTTTTTGTTTATTTATTTTTTGTAATAAAATCAATCAGCAATCATGGAGGAACATCAACCCTTACCCCCTCGTTCGCGGAGGACAACGAGTAAACCACCTTTACCACCTGAAGCTACACCTATTCGGTCAAAGCGATCTCATTTGACTGAATCCAGTACATCCCAAACTTCTGGTTCTTCATCTGAATTACCATAAACACCTATACTGGTAAGTACTGTGACCCCAGTTACTCATACAATTACTAGTACATCTGTTACTGAAGTGGAATCTCCACAATTATCTGAGGACACTAGAAGTGAACCTAATGAAACAATAACCCAAGTTGTCCAACAAGAAGTTGATTCTCAACCCAAAGTTGTTCAACAAGAAATTACTTCTGAACCTGAATCTGTTCAACCAGAAGTTGATCCAGAAATTATCATCGCTTAATCAGAAGTTACTTCTGAACTAGAAGTTGTTCAAAAAGCCCAACTTGAACCTGTTGTTATTTTACCAAAACACTTGGATCTTGAAGTTGAACAATCAGAAGTTGTTACCATACCAGAAGACGATCGACCAGTTCATCCTCAAACATCCGTAACTGTCGAGACTTCTCCTTTACCTCAATAACAAATACTGGAAATCTATTACGGACTTGACGGTGAAATCCTTCCACCTGGTTTGATTTTGATAGAAGAGGAACCTGAGGAAGAAACACCTAGAACTCCAGTTCGATTTGGACCTGGACTTTATCTTTATCCTCATACTCCTCATTTTACTACTCCTTTTGATCCTGATTACTTTCAGACATCCGTTGACTCGTTAGGGAATTTTTTAGGAAATTTAACTATGGCAGAGTCAACATCCCAGACTGTACCATCTATTATAGCTGCGACATAATCTTCTGTTGCTACCTCTTCGATGTTTACTAAGATACCTAAGTCACATTTGTATGGTGTTCCATCCATCCCACCGGGTTACCAATCTTTATCTGGAACCCTCTCAGGTGTTGCTTCTAGCCCTTGGCCTTCACCCATGTCCTCTATGGGAATTTTATCTGGTTCTTCATTAACGGATACTAAACAACTTGACCCATCAAGTAAATATCAAGCTGGTTCATCTTGTTACCATCCAATGTATCCGCTTTAACCTGGATTATCGCCATATGTAGAACAATATGCACAATCTCTTTATCCTCCATTTTCTGGGGGGAAACCATATGGCGGTATGCTGTCATCTTTAGGTCAGCCTGGAATGACTGTTTGTCAGTGGAAGCCAACAATGCTCATTCAACCAAGGCTTTTGTATCCATCACAACCTATGCAATCTGTCTCATCCATGGCTACTACACTTGTTGTTACAACTTTACCGCAGTCACAAGCTCAATTAGTTGTGTCTCAACCTGTGCAAGCTGGTCCTTCAACCTCAGAACCATAAGTTTCAGGTTTATAGATTCAGCCTTCTCAGGCAGTTTTACAACAACCGTTTGTGCCTAGAGTCCAACAACCTCAGGCCAGTTTACCTTTTACTAGAATGACTCAGACTTACACTAGTTTAGTGTATTCACAACCTGGTCAAGATTACATTGGTAGGAAACAACTGTTAAATCAACAACCGTTGTATCAACAACAATTGCTCCAATAGCCATGGCAACCACAATATCAACAACAACAATCCCAACAGTACCAACCTCATCCTGGACTTAGTCAACAAGCCTATGATGGGTTTGGTCAACAACAAGTTTACCCAGGTCTTGGTCAACAAGCCTATGCAGGGTTTGGACAACAACAAATGTATCCTGGTGCTCAAAAACCACCTTATACCGGATTTGGTCAACAAACTTACCCCTATCAAGGTTACCAGCAGCAGATGCCTTATGCTGGTATGCAAAGGCTTATTGCCCAGGCAATTCCATCTTACCCTAGTTATGCTCAACCTGACCTCAATAGATAGTTTCCTTTTGTTGCAACACTTGAATTACCAGACCTAAATCTGCTTACGATTGACCCAATTCTTTATGCACCTTGGTGGCCAGTGATTCCTCATAAATTACCTTCCGATATTATGAAATTCAATGGAAACCCTGAAGAAGATTAATCCAGCCATGTCATGACTTTTCATTTATGGTGTTCATCAAACTCCCTGAATGATGATTCAATTAGACTATGTCTTTTCCAAAGAACAGTTACTGGTCCAGCTGTGAAGTGGTACATTGAGTTACCACAAGCTTCTTTCGATAACTTTATATCCTTAGCTACCACATTTTTAACCCACTTCCAGATACCCATACGATGTGAAACTGGAATGGAACTATTGATCAACTTTAAACAGACTACTGCTACTCACATCTCTGATCATATTCATGAGTGGCGTCACCGTCATTGAATGGTCAAAACTTATGTTCCTGATCAACTTTTAGCTGAGTATTTTATAAAATCCTTGTTTCCATCTATCACCAAGGATGTGGCGAAAGGTGGAGTTGTTACTGAAGAGAAAGTAATTGCTCATGCCTAATATTTGGACAGTCTGGCATGCTCTATGACAAGATCTCGAATGAACCCAGACCAGCTTATATTGTTCCTCCACCACCATCGAGTAAGGACTCTCATGCCGGTGACAGTGTGATTGGATATTCGAGCACACAAACGATAGGTAGACCATCTGGTAAAACACTTTCCATTTCCAATCAAACTTCAAATGCATCTGATAATACTCTTGCTTCCGAAATTAATGTCGTGTCATCTAACAAAGGCAAGAATGAAAAGCAACCAGGAAGAAAGAAGAAGGGCAAAAACAAGAAGAAACAAAATAATCCCCCTCAAGAGAAATCATCTGATTCCTCTCCTTTGGCTAGGAAACCTCGTTACCCATGTTTAATATGTAATGATGAGCACTTTACGCGAGATTGTCCTCACCACTCTGAAGTCTCAAAGCTTCTTAAGATTTCTAGTACATTCGCAGTGTTGACTGATCCTTTTCTGAACCTGAAGACACATATAGTTGCTACAGATCGTGCTTCCACTTCCTGAGTGCTTATGCTACCTACCTCTAAGCCTAAAATTGATGTTTTGGTGTCAACATGAAGTAAATATTATGGAAATCTACCATCGTCGTTGAATAACCAGGCCACTGATCAACCTAATCCTTCGACTTCAACTTTGTCTGACCCTATTCCACTACCTATTTCACCAAAGTTACTGATAAAACTGCATAAGGGAGTTGTACATATATCAACATTTAATCCTCAAGCTCGAGCAGCACAGAACTATAACATAGTAGAATATTTGTCTCAGTCACCTTCTGCTATGTCGACGCTTGAGGTGCTTCAAAATTGTCCCTCCCAAAAGTAGGCTTTGTTGTCAGCAATTGGTGGAATTGATCCAACAGATTCTGATCTTGTGGTTTTCAACCATGCGGGTTATATGCCACAATTACCAGTGCAATTAGCATTATTGATTCATGTAAATGCCTTGAATAAACTTATTCACCGAACTGTTATTGATAAGGGAGTATCTACTTGTATTATTTCAATGAATTGTTGGAAAACACTTGGCTCACCGCCTTTGTCACATTCACCAACAACATTAAAATCTTTTGACGGTCACACATATACGCCTTGTGGAATTTTAAGTAATCTGCAAATTGAACTAGGGAGAAAAATAGTAACTATTGAAGTTGAGGTCATTGACGGACCCCTTGACTACAACATTTTGTTGGGAAGACCGTGGGTATATGCTATGGTTGTTGTGGTTTTGACATACTTTCGTATGATTGCATTCCCTCATAAAGGCGGAATCATAGTTATTTATCAACTCGCTCTCTTCGCCTCTAGTTCACAGACTACTGGAAGCATTTCATTAGTTCACAGACCCTCGCTATCTCTTCAAAACATTGGTGTAGGTCTCTTCAAGGATTCTTCCCTAATGGGTACTTTTTCGCTACTGTCACCATCACATATGACAGAAGTTGCAAAAGTTGAGACTTGCAATATGATATCTTCCACTTCATCTGATTTAAGGAAGATTAGAAATAGTACTGAAGTTGATAATAGTAATGAAATCATGCCGCTAAGCCCCATTGAGCTTGCATAGCAATCAATATTTTTGGCTTGCGTGGCGAACCCAAATCCATCTTCACCAATTGTATGGGTAGATCCTTCATTAGAATATGGTACTTCCTCTGATCCTTTTTCACGTATATTTTCTACTGGCGAAGGAATCATCCAATCAATGATGATAGAAGAAGAACCATGGGAATATTATCATCATCGTTCCCATCTTCTAGATCACATAGAAGATTTTTCAAATGAACTTAATCACCCTTCAGTTCTTGATTTTCTTTCGAATTCTGTTTTTATAGATACAGTAGATTCTGAACGAAACTTATCAAATATCAAAGAACCAAGTCTATCAATATTTCGACCAAACCTAAAGTTATAGAAAACATTCATGTTGGCAAATATTGTTCTCCATCAGAACTTGATATTTATCGTGCTCTCTTTCCTGAATTCTAAGATATATTTGCATGGTCATATAAGGAGATGCCAGGTATTGACTCTAGTATAGTTGAACATGAAATTAAAATGCATCCTGATGTCAAACCAGTGCGATAGCACCTCCGTCCTGTTCATCCAAAGAAGGTTGTTACCATTAAAGAAGAAGTTGAAAAAAATTTGCATGTTGGTTTCATCTACCCTATTCCTCTTACTGATTGGATTTCCAATATTGTTCCTGTCATGAAGAAACAAGGGACAATACGAGTGTGCATCGATTATAGGGATGTTAATCAGGCTTGTCCAAAAGACAATTATCCCACTCCCTTTATCGACCGGATTATTGATGAATGTGCCAGATGTGAAATATTTTCATTTATGGATGGATTTTCCAGCTATAATCAAATCAATATCCGCCCAGAGGACTAATCTAAAACTGCTTTTATTTGTCCATGGGGCACATTCGCCTACAGGAAACTCCCTTTTGTTTTAAAGAATGCAGGGGCCACTTTTTAGAGGGCAATGAACTATGCCTTCCATGACATCAAGTGTATTGTTCAACCATACCTTGATGACTTACCTTCTCATTCACAAAAGCGGACTGATCACCCGCAGCATTTGAGAGCTATATTTTTACGATGCCAACACTACAAAATATGACTCAATCCACACAAATGTGTGTTTTGTGTTGGTTCTGGTCGTTTGTTTGGTTTTGTAGTGTCTATGGAAAGAATTCGACTCGACCCTCTTAAGGTTTAGGCAATTCTTGACTTGCCTCCACCTTCCAATCTACCATAGTTACGGAGACTCCAAGGGAAGGCTAGTTTTCTGAGGAGGTTCATTCCCAATTATGCTGAAATGGCTAAAGGATTTACTCGTCTTTTGAAAAAGGGGATACCCTTCTATTAGGATTAGGTTTTGCAAGCTTCCTATGATTATCTTCAAGATACCTTAATTAGAGCGTCATTAATGTATTCCCCAAATTATCAAAACGACTACTTCATGTATCTCATTGCTGCAGATACAACCATTGCGATGGTTTTAGTCCAAGAAGAAGATGGGATTGAACATCCGATATATTATTTGAGTCACAATCTCAATGATACGGAAGTTAAGTACTCTTATGTCAAAAAGCTAGCTTTGGCTGCTCTTCAAGCTATACAGATATTTCGCCGCTATATCCTGCTCTGAAAGAGCACTGTCGTTTTTTATTGCAACCCTATGACATATATTTTGTCACGTCAATTGCTGGGGGAAAATACTCAAAATGGATCATCATTTTGCAGGAATTTGATTTGCAATTCATCAAATCCAAATCAAAGAAATCTCTAGTTTTCATCGAGCTTCTTTGCGACCTCCCCTCAAATGCCTTTGACTCAACATCAAAACCATCAATTCTGGATGAGTCTCTATTCCTAATTTCATCATCTAACCTATGGTATGGAGATATATTGATTTATCTCCAAACCCAAAATTTCTGGCCCAATACCTCTCGCTCACAACAACGACATATCTGATACCAAGCCAAAGATATCTGATCATTGGTGACACTCTTTACCGTTGTGGTATCGATACAATTTTACTGAGGTGCCTCACACATGAGGAAGTTGGGAAAGTTTTGAATGATTGTCATTCAGGTGCTTGTGGTGGACACTTAACTAGTTATGCTACCGCATAGAGGATTCTCCATGCTGGTTACTTCTAACCTACCATATTCAAAGATTGCATTATTGATCTCAGAAGATGTCATGCATGCCAGATCTATGACCGTAAAGCTAGATTACCACCTGCATTGTTGCATGCTATCGTTGTTGTTGGACCATTTTCCAAGTGGCGCATTGACTTCAAGACATGTAACCCTCACTCCGCCGAGGGGATGCCTACATTAAACAACAGTGACCAGACAACTACACTTTTCATTTTCAACCACGTGGTTTCCTGGTTTGGTGCACCACAGGCTATATTTACAGATCATGGGCCTCATTTTTGCAATCAAATGATGACTGAGTTCACTGCCAAGTTAGGACTTTAACATGATAGTTCTACTCCTTATTATCTGCAAGCTAATGGACAAGTTGAGGCCATCAAAAAATTCCTTAAGCGAATGCTTCAAATAATGATAGGGGTTCATAAACAAAACTAGCATTTAATCCTGTACTCTGCTTTGTGGGCATACCGAACCTTGATAAGGAATGCAATTGGATTCACGCCCTTTCAATTGGTGTGTGGTTTGGAGGCAATATTTCCGATACAATGTGAAATTTCATCTCTTAAAATCGCAATTCACCTGTTACCCGACACTTCTGATGAAGAAGCACATTTCTTAGAACTCATCCATCTAGATGAAACCCGTCGTGAAGCCGCATCGGCTAACAAAGCACATAAGAAACAAATAAAGGCACAATACGACCGAAATGTCAAGCCTCGCGTTTTCTCAGAAGGAGACCTGGTTTGGCTTTATGATCAAGAAGCTGATAAACTAGGAGCACGAAAATTTGAACCACTATGGATGGGCCCTTACATTGTTAAGCGTGTTTTGGAAAAAGGTGCCTACGAGTTGGTGAATTATGATGGAATTTCATTGTCGTAGCCCTGAAACGGTTGTATCTCAAACGTTACTATGCTTAATTGAGAGTAAAATCACTGTATATGTGCTTTAATTGCATGTGTGTGTGTCAGTGTGTCTTTTAGAATTTTTGTGGTTAGTAATCCTCTTTGCATTTGTTTCATATGTCGGAATATTTGGAACCGTTTGTTGGTTACGCTGATGGTTCTAGTCGTAGTGTGCAGAACCTATCTTCTGCAGCATGGGCCATTTTCACTCCAAGTGGCGAGTTAGTGAGTTTTCAAACGATTTGTATCAGTCATTCTACGAACAATATTGATGAGTATAATGCATTGATTGAAATTCTCTCTAATTCCATTTCACTTGGCATTCGCCAAATCATCATTAGGTAGGACTCACAACTCGTCGTACTAGAACTTACAAGTGTTTATATCGTCTGAAACCCAACTATTCTTCGTATGTTCCTTAGAGTTCATCTTTTGGAAATACATTTTGAGTACATTCAATAACAACATATTTCCATAAACTTTAACACATTAACTGATTCTTTAGCTAACTATGTGTTAAACAGACATTTGCAACATATGTAAAAGTGAATTTTATATTCACATCATTAGTTGAATAGGATTGCATATAACCATATATAAAAACTCTGAAAGTAAAAAATAGATAGGTGTTTTAAATGTTTTTACAAAATTTGTGTCCAAGACATGTTTGGTCATCTAACCTAAAAACTCAAAGTGCATACAAAAATCATCCTAAGTAGACCTAGTGATGCTCTTGATAACAGGTTATAGCCTGAGATATCATGTGCAATAACCTCATCCAATGGCTAGGAACACCAATAGTATGGTGCTACAGCCTCATAGGTAACTCCTTGATCCAGACATCCAAAATACTGAAGGTTAACCTCTTTACATGATCCTGCAACTCTGCGAGTGTCTCAGTCAAATCCAAATCCTTGAGAACTGCTCTCCCAACATTTCTCCGCGCTGGTCCACCGGCCTCCTGTTGATGCCCCATAGGTCGAACAGTAGCAACATCTGTATGCATGAGAAATATTTTATTTTAGTCTTGGAAACATAAAAAATACAAAAACATGTAGAAACTTAAAAACCAAAAACATTTGGTCAAAAACAATTTACCTATAGCCCCCCATTGAGCGCCCACTGGTAAACTCAAACCTGGATCTCCACAAAAATCTATCCCTGTGTATGGATGCTCCTCAATGACAATGTGTTGTCGATCGAACCAACTGAATAATGCAATAGAAAATGTGATTGATGATTGAACAACATGTCTAGCCATCAATTCGACCCACCTCTGCATCCTTGGATCTCTAGGACTAGCTACACCCAATGTTACATGCTGAGGTCGCATCAATGGGATTCTTTCTAAGGTAAAAGTGATTAATATTGATCCATAGCTAAAATTATTCGTCTTACTACACTTTACATTTTTCAACTACTCTTTCATTGAAGAAAGTACGACCTCACACTAGTTGAATATAGTTGGATCAAGACACTCAAGCGCGTACTGCATATATGGTCTATTTTCCAGATGAAGTGTCACACTGCCTGCCAACTTTGTGATAGCGAAAAGTATTGTTCTCAAAGGAAAATCACATACATCTCTGATGTTTATTTTCCCATCCTTGCTAGGCTGTGTACCTGTCTGACAAAACTGTCGAATGTAGTCCCTCACCAATTCACCCCCACAAGAAAATCCTGAAAGAGAAATGTAGGCACCACGTCTCGACAACCCAGTAAGAAAGTAAACATCATCGATCATAATAGGGACCATTTTGTCCCTTATGTGAAAATCTTGATTAGTTGGATCCCATGCATGAACTAAGAACTGCAATAGTTCTAATTGTTGCCTCATCCCGGACAACCTGAAGTATTTGAGCAACCCACAGTTTTTGAGGGCATCAATAGTACCCGGATCATTTAGGGAAACCATGTCTTGTTCTTAATGCTCTCTTTCTCGCCAAGTAATATACATTTTGATCTGATCAAGGCTTGAAATCAAACCATAAGCTTAGTTAGGATCCAATTCATGCAAAAAAATGGAGAAATTTTGGGTAAAACAGGTGAAACAAATTTGTGAAACTCACCCAGCACAGCCCATGTCAAGAGACAGTGTGCTACAGAGCAGGTACATTTCTGTTTGGGTGCTCTGCAATGCAGTTTTCAATGTGGAAGGCTACGCTGACCCCATGGAAAAATATACTAAACCCAGGGGCCCTAAAAACCTAAAACATTTGCCTAAAATTGCAAAAGAATGACATGAAAAGAAAGAGAAGGGGTAGATCTTCTACCTGGTCCAGACGACACGAGAAATGATCCACAGAATCTCTCACAATCATCTACTGAAGTTCAAGGTAAAAAACTGGTTCAGAGCACAAAATTGAATGGTAAATATTAAATGGTGAAAATAACATGGTAAATTCTTGTTTTATGTTTATTTCATGATCATTAAATGAATAAAATTTAGTCTTTACCTATTTTTACCAATGAAACAGGTATGTTTGATCCATTTGGTGTTGCTTTGAACAAATTTATAGCTGATACAATGAATTTGACATGCGCAATCGCGAATTGTACTTTGACCACAGAACATACTTTTATCTCTTTTTCGAGCTCTGTTAAACATCAAAAAAGGAACCCCCTTGGAGTCCTCTTCAAGCTATTTTCAGACTCCCAAAATATGAAAAGATTGTCGAGCGGTTGTCCTTTTCAGCTCGTTAATGGATTGGAAACGACATCTACTTAGTATAAGTTTAACCCTTTTCCAGACTGAGATAGATTATTTATGAAAAAGGAATATGTTGATCGAACATGGTCAATAGGTTCCCTCCCGTATTATTTTACGCTTTTTCGGACTTGACAAACAAATCTACGAAAAAGAACTTGTGGATTTTTCGTTTTGTCCCTTTTCAAACTATCTAAACATGAAAAGGATCGAGTTATCTTTGTCGTTAGACTCGTTAAAACATCAAAATAGCAACAATCTTGTCCATCATGACAAGACCGAGTTTCACCTTCGCTAGACTTGTTAAAACGTCACACAATGATGGATTCACCCAAAGGGTGGAATTATACAACAAGCATATGCTATCCTCCTCAATCTTGATAAAAAATAAAGAGGCATTGGTCAACAATGACTAGGGAAAATAGGAAAAGGGGTAAACCACCTTGTGGTAGCAGGTCGCTCTTGAACATGACACTTCTACTTCATCTCTATGACTACTTGGATTGGGTTATCGGCTTGATGGTTATCACTGCTATGGTCTATCATACCATCCATTCCTTTGGTTTCGGGTCAATGCTACCAATTCATTCAGTGTCACCGAAATGTTCAAGAGAAGTCACTCAGTCAAATTCATCCTTTGCAATACTCATAAACCTTCATTTTCATTACCGCTATTCCTGAACCTTGTGTCATCAATTAAATTCTGTATCCAAAAATCATTACACGTTTCGTGTCGTTGATGTGGAATACATCAAGGCCCTCCTACAATGAGTCACTTCTTGTCGACATCAACACATTATCCAAGAAGTTGACTTAGAAACACCCTTCGAGTACCTTGAGGCTTGCATACATCAATGGCAAGTTTGTCGCTTCCAGCGATAGGTTGACATCACTGGCCTTCGACCGAAAGACTTTGTATGGTCTTCAACATCAAAACATCTATTCACACCATGCAGAATGTACTGCAATACCTTGAGAATCATTATAATTATCAGTGAATTCTCTCGCATCTGTTAACGACTTACATCATTGGCTGGTAATCAGATGGTGTCTTCCCATGTTCGACTTCAGATCATATATTCACATGGCTAGACTTATACTTGAGCGAACGATTGGACAAGATAGAAGACCCTGGATCTAGTCTCATCCATCCGGGTTGCGATTTTAGGAGAGTACTAAATCATTTATACGATGGCTTTACACTGATGGTCATCCCATCATGGGTCTATATCTGTAGACGATTATCTATGTACATGTAATGAAAGTTTATATGTTGAGCATGGGTATTCCTTCCCTCAGCGATTCATGGAAAATCCAAAATATCATGATATTATGTATTGTAATTGACACAGGTAACCATCCACTTCAGAACCTTTTGATCACATCGTAAGGCATATCACTCGATATTATCATTTTCAACTTCATTCTTTAGGGGGCAGATGTTACAGGTCTATTTGGGCACATCACTTCCAACATTCAGATCAGTATTGTTAGGGCTCATCAAACCCTAATTCAATTGCTACATGCCCTAGACAAGTCATCACATTGAATGCCATCATTCCTGAGATTTTCCTGGCCTGAAGACATCTTGAAATGACTCCTTGAGGGACCAGCGCAGCCTTGGTCGAGCGTAAATGCACTGCAGAGCACTTAGGGCCATTCAGGCCTGCTCTGAAGAGAACCTAAGCCCACTTTGACCTGCGTTGGGCAAGATTGAATGAAATCTTCATAAGGTTATGGGAATATTCCTACATTTTAGACCATTCTAGAAGATTCCCACCTCTTATCCTCTCCTATGAGCTCGAAATTGGATAGGGAATGAATCAAATAACCTCCTCCATTCCCAATTTATGACAAAACCACCTCCATTCCCTATAAATTGAGCACTTATCATAGTGATCAGGGGATGGACTTTGAAGAATTGTAAGGAGATACTATTGGTTTAAGGTTTGAGATCATAAGAAAGTATTTTTATGCTTCCGGAGTGTTGTGCTTTTGGTGTGATGAAGGATAGAACTCAAGCTAGATGAGTGACTTGGGATCAGACTTCTTTGGTTGTAACTCTTCCTTCTACTTAATAAAGTTGTTTACACCTTTTCCCATATTCTTGTCTTTATGTATGATGATTATATGTGTAAATGCTTTCGATTCCATTTTCTTATAGTAGATAGATCTCTTGCTTTGATTGTTTTTTGTCCTTTGTTTATGATTGCAGGTACTCATCGAGCGGATTCAGTTCGAGAAGGAGTGACGGGAGTTATTCAAAGGAGACAAAGGGAAGCCAAAGATAACAAGTAGGTCCCTTGTCTTATTTATCTCCTATAGGAAAAGGTTAAACTCTTTAATTTTGTTGTTCTAAGTGTAGCTACCCACTTAGGGAAGTTGTGTTTATCCGTAGATGAAAAATTCCACATAACAGGCATCAAGTGACATATAGAAGTGAGACACTTACAGACACAGTCCGAAAGTATCCCACTTATGACAAAGAGATGTATTCCATTTTGTAAACCTGCCGACAATTGAAACATTACATTTTGGGGAAGGAAACTATCATCCACATAGACCACCAACCCCTACAGTTCATACAACCGCAAGGGAAGTTGCAGAATGATCGCCATCAGAAGTGGTCCACATACCTGCAACAGTTCCATTTGAATATCAAGTATAATAAGGGTATCACAAATAATGTTACAGACTGCCTCAGCCAACCACCAATCATGGCGTTAACCACCGTGCTCAACTCTTGTGGGCACGAGACTTCTGATTGGTTACTTCTCTATAAAAGCAACCCAAAATTTAGCCACACATACCATACACTCTTAGAGGGTTAGCAAGTTCCAGTTTTTCACCTCCAAGATGCTCTATTATGCCACTTAGGACACCTTTATGTTCCTGCAACTGAGCGTGCGAAGATGATTTGGGAAGCGCACTACAGTCAGGCCACTGGGAATTTCAAGGTCGAGAAAATGGTGGAAGCAATACAGAACTATTTCTATTGCTTGAATCTTCGATAGGATGTTGGGAAGTACATCATATCCTACACTGCCCTAGCCATTGCCAAATCGACGATCAAGAAGCAAGGTCTCTATACTCCACTGCCTACCCCTAGTCGAACTTGGAAATCGATATCCATGGATTATTGTTAGGCCTTCCTTCTCCTAAGAATGGCAACAACTGTGTTTTTGTGGTCGTGGACAGATTCTCGAAGATGGCCATTATGGCGGCCTGCAAGAAGAGTATCACAAAAGAAGCCATTGTTAAACTCTTCTTTGAATGAGTGTGGGTACACTTTGGGATCCCACATTCTATCGTCTCAGATCGGGACAACATGTTCCTTAGCACATTTTTGTCCAGTCTCTGGTCGATGCTAGACACCAATCTCACTAAGTCCACAGCTTTCCATCCCCAAACTCATGGCCAAACAGAGGTTGTCAACATGATGATCATACACATTGTGTGCATGTATAACTCAAAGCATCCACGCACATGGGATGTGATCCTCCCCTATGTCCATCACAACTACAACTAGGCTCTCCACAGCTCGACTGGCCACAAGCCTTTTCAGGTGGGCTTGGGATTCTAGCCACTATGTCCCATTGATGTGGGCATACTATTTGCAGTGACTCCGGCAGATTCGACTCATGTCCAGTCCAAATCCAACAAGGAAAATAGCTTCATTGAGCATATTCAATACATCCTCCAACAAGTCCATAACATATTGGACAAAGAAAATGCCAAGTAAAAGCAACGACATGATCAGCATCGAGTGCCACACAAGTTCCAGGTGGGCGACAAAGTTTGGCTACATTTTCAGAAGGAGCACCTCACTGGGCCCCACCGCAAGATTTTCCCTCTTCGATATGGGCCATAATGTTGGCTTGATGGGGCTTGACCTAGGTTTAGAGTTAATTAGCCAAACAAATCCCTACACTACTGGCCCTTTCGGCAACAGCCAGTGGACCGCGGACTAAGGTCTCACCCAAAGTAGTATGGAGGGATGTTGGACCCAAGTTTCTGCACCCTTGAGATCTCTGAGGGGTCGGTTTAGTTCAACAGTGAATACCTTTGTGCAGGTCACTTTGCACGTTGTCCTGACCTGCGAGACCTTTGCGATCTGTTATAGTCACCTTCGTGCAGCCCTAACCAGGGGCTGAGGTGATTTTGCGTTGCCCTGGCAGCGATCTGCGCTACTTCCCAAAGTTACAATGCGTATCTTACTTATATTCTTATAACAATTAGTTATCTTTGTGTAAATAGATACTTTTTCTTATATTCACTTTATCAACACATTCATATAAGTTTGCGCATCATATAAACAATAGAAATGCAATTTATATTTGATACATTCAATGCACAAAACAGGAAAAAAATACACAGAAGTGATGTAAAACTTCTCTTTATTACTTCTCCAAAGGTTACAGACTCGACTCGCCCTACGCACTCAGCTCCACGGGTCCGCGCACTCAACTACGGACTACTAGGCCTCTGCGCACTCAGCTACAGAGCCTTTTCCTACTCTACGACCCAAATACTTGACTCTACACTTAGATAAAGCTCAATTCTTCATCCTTCATTCATGACTATCATTCCATTATTTACAACTTAGGGTCTCGTTCTATTTATAGAATCCTGGGTATATTTCTAAAGCTGACATTACACTACAAAAATGAGGGTGGACAACCCTAT
The DNA here is from genome assembly GCA_000404065.3 of Pinus taeda. Classification (NCBI taxonomy): domain Eukaryota; kingdom Viridiplantae; phylum Streptophyta; class Pinopsida; order Pinales; family Pinaceae; genus Pinus; species Pinus taeda. The sequence goes on along the minus strand of APFE030495805.1, from coordinate 10,465 downwards.
GACTCATTTACAATCTTCGCGCTTCGTGCCCACAAAACGTGGAGTCTTTACATCAGATTTTGTCAAAATATGAGCTTTAAGCCTCAAAACTTGCCTTGGGGGATCCCACGCCCAACAGGCCCCCAACACAAACATTGTGACTTGCCCTCGAGTCACTTTGTCAGTGCGGAGATCTTCACGTGGGGACCTCCCAACTCTATCTGAACTATTGCAAGATCAGCAGTGCACTGAGCAGCTGCCTACTGTATCTCCTGCACGCGCTGTTCAGAGATCGTTGAACTACTTCCCTGTATTTTCTCCTACGTTCCCTGCATCTGTTTATAGTCCCGTGCCTCCTTTCAGCTACCTGGAGCACTAATACTGTACTTCGATGGGCTAGTCAGATAGACGGGCCACCCGTGTATGGCTTCAACCAACTGCCATTCACTCTTCCAGGGAAAGGTTCTCCATTTAACTTTACCAACTACACCGCGCCTCCATGTGTGACTTCCTTAATAATATACAGTCCCAGCTAATGCATTTTGAGTTTTCCTGGGAATTTATCAAACTTACTATCTTACAGTAACACCAAATCATTCACCTCGAAGGTGCGTAACTTAATATGCTGATTGTGCCAAGCCTTTTCGTGTTGCTTTTGTACCTATTAGTGAAAGCCAGCCAAAAATCATTCTTCCTTGAGTTCCTCCAACTGCGCGAGTCTTTCCTCCAGGGCTCTACGGTCCATCGTACCTATGAGCGTTGCTATGCACAGACTAGGCACGATATATTCCATCGGCATTACGGCTTCCACTCCATATACTAGCCGGAAGGGTGTCTGTCCCGTCAGTTTATTGCATGTCATCCTATAAGCCCATAATATTTCAGGTATGCGCAAGTCCCAATCACTTAGTTGTGTGTTGCATACTTTGGTCAGCACAGTCTCTAGTACTTTGTTAAATGCTTCTACTATCCCATTGGCTTGTGGGTGATACAGTGTGATTTTCTCATGATACACCTGAAACTCTTCTGTCAGCGCGCTGATCGTCTCGTTTATGAAATGTGTACCATGGTCGCCCATCAAGATCTTTGAACATCCAAATCATGTCAATACGTGTCCAAATAGAAACTTCGTGGTCGTGGTAGTCGTGCAATATTTTACCGATTGTGCTTCTACCCAACGAGTCAAGTACTCTATCACAGTGATAATATATCTCGTCCCCATTTTTCCCTGAGTTTTGATAGGTCCTACGAAGTTGATCACCCACTTTTCAAACGGCTGTAACATCATTTGCAGATTCAAAGGCATCTCATCCCTCCGCGATGGTTTATCTGTTCTTTGACATACATCACAGGCCTTGCAACGTGCCTTTGAATCTTGATGAAGGGTCGACCACCACAACCCTGCAAGGAGAATCTTCTATGCGGTCGCTCTCCCTGTATAATGTCCTCCCGCGGTGCCCCCATGTGCATCCACGAGGATATGGATTCTTTAAAATTTAGGTACATACCTTCACAGTATCTCATCACTGCCCATCTTATATAGGTGCTCCACAATGACCGAGAAATCTGCCGCATGCACCACTAGTTCCTTCTTCTGCTGAACGAAGTACTCTTTCGGCGCAATTCCAGTAGTAAGAAAGTGGATTATATCTTCAAAATGTCCATCTGCTACGTGCACAGCAAAGAGTTGTGCATCAGGTAATCTTTCATCCAGACTAGTAGGATCCTGTCCTGTCTCAATGTGCAATAGGTGATCCAATCTTGCATTCAATCATCTAGGTTTCACAACAACTTCAAAATCATATTCTTGGAACAATAAAAGCCATATGCATATGTGGCCCCCCAACATAGGCTTATTGAACAAGTATTTTAGCGTGGAATTATCTATATACATTTTGAAGTCTCCCACTAGCAATTAGTGTCGATATTTATGGAGCACATACACCATAGCCAGTCCATCACGTTCAGTGGTGGAATAGTTTTTTCTAGTTTAGACAATTTGCGACTCGCAAAACTAATAGGGTGGTCCAAGCCCTCGCCACCATCTTGTGTTAGTACCGCTCCCAGCACTATACACGATGCGTCAACATGGACATGAAATGCCTTATCCCAGTTCAAGAAGACTAGGATTGGTGCAGTGACCATATTTTCTTTCAATACATCCAAGATTTTCTTACAATCATCGTTCCAGCAAAAAGTGACATATTTTTTCAACAACTTTTCCATCAGCGCGGTGATCTGGTCATAGCTTTTGAGAACTTCTTGTATTACCCCGTATGTCCCAGGGTAGCACGCAGCTGTTTCACACTTTGCAACACTTCCAAATTCAGGATCACCGCAATCTTCACGGGCTCTACCATAAGTCCCTGTCTGCAAATGACATCTCCCAACAGGTTCCAAAAGGAACGAGGAACGTACACTTCTTGAGGTTAAGAGCGATTTGGTATCTTCAGCAAGTATACAGCATCAAGCGTAAGCTTGCTACATGGTGCTTAACCAGCCAAAATACAATCCAATCATCAAAATACACTTCCAAGAACTTGTGAATATATTCCTTCAATGCTGCAACAACTACACGCGAAAAGATGGCCAACGCGTTCTTCAACCCAAATGGCATGAAAGTGTATTGAAAGAAGCCCCACTTAGTCGTGAAGGTTTTCTTGCTCCTATCTTCCGGCTCGATTTTGATTTGGTGGTACCCTGAGAACCTGTCAGTGAAAGAATATGCTTCCTACTCACCAAAATTTTCCAACACCTCATCTATGAATGGAGTTGGGAAAGGATCGTGCACACAAGCGTCATTCAATTTTTTGAGATCCACACATATTCTTATCTCGTCCTCCTGCTTCTTTTCCTACACCACCGTCAGACTTACCCAATCGGATTCTTCCACCGGCTCAATGATCCCTGCTGCAAGCATTTTGTCTAGTTCTACTTGGACCTTCTCCTTGTATTTTGGATTTAAGCGGTAAGGCCTCTAGTTAACTGGTTTTTCATCGAGTTTTAACGTGATCCTCATCATTCCTAAATCTCTGATGATTCCCTTTAAATCTGTAAACTTGGTCGGGAATAAGTCCTAGTTCTTACGGAGTAACTCAACAACCTTATCCACCATCGCATCATCCCAGTAGGCACCCAGCATTGCAAACTTAGGTTCGGCAACCATACCAATGTTCACCCGCTTCATTTTTACTGGCTCGGTGATGTCAGGATTCTCAATCTGTGGTCCTTGAACCTCACAATGACCTTCTGTTTCTAGAATGTTAATTTTCCACAGATCTTTGTCTTCTTCTTCAGCACTTACATTATAACATTCCATCATGCATCTCAGTTGAGTTGTCCATTTAGGATGAATCGATTCTACCCACTCTTGTGGTATCCTAAAGATAGCTACCTTTACCTCTTGTAGCGCTTCATCAACATTGTCACACCATCTATCCTCAAAATTGAAGGTCATCATGAACCCCTCGTACAGGATATCCCATTCACGTGTCCCATGGTGGAGCCCCGTCTCTATATACCAATTCATAGGTATAACATCTATGGTATGACAGAGTAGGTGCATCCACTCAAGTTGTGGCTTTTCTCCATAGACCTTCGTCCACTTGGCCAAGTGTGCGCGTGGATCATCCTGTCCATCATACTTGTCTGCTAGTCGCATATTAGGCTTCCCAAACCATGTGCACATCATTCTCCTGCATTCGTGTCAGTCCTCAAAGCTCCCTTTGTGTGTACCCCACCACCTCGCGGGCGTAGCATGCAATACCCAATTCAAGGCCTAGAAACGTTGCTTTTTCGGCACCTCCCTTTCAAACTTATCTAGGAAAGCATCTACCTCACTTAACCCATCATAAGTAGGCAGATCCCTCACTTCTGTCGATACACAATGCATCGATCTTGTCATCATATTACAGTTCATCGTGGTTACCTCGTGTAACCAATTCTGCCATCACTCTATCTCCTCATCAGAATCCGACGTACAGGATATTTCACGCTCCCATGAGATGTGTTCGTCTGCGATGGGATTTGCCCAGTCTTGCTCTTGCGCAGTTATCTTGTAGATGTAGTCCAAATTGTCATTTCTTTCATAGTCACGCACCAGCTTTGTGTAGCATGATCCCTCAGCAGGGTCTAAGGGTATAACTACACGCGGAGACTTCTTCTCAAAAATCATCTTGCACTTCTTCAAATTAATCACCCCGTTCAAGTCAGTGGCCCAATCAATTCCTAAGAGTGTGGGGTAGGGATTGTTGTCATCAACAATCTCTATCACTTCAAAGTAGCGCACTTGCTCCCTTAATATCCACGGTGATTCCCTGCAATTGTCCCATGGGTATTATCTTCTACTGGTTTGCTATTCGCAGCTGAATAGGAGACCATTGCAGCGTAGGCCTCCCCATGTGCTCCCATGTCTGCTTTAGTAGAACGTTAGCGTCTAATCCTAAATCCAGAATTACTTGGTCCGTCTCATATTCTCCAATCTGTGCGGTTAGCTTCATTTCTTTCTTTGTTCTAGTCTTGTGTTTTCCAATCTTCTGGACTACGTGTGGTTCTCCTGGCGCAGTCCCAGTGCATTTATTAATGAGTTCCTGCAATCCTTTTAAATCCTTACTATCACGCAGTAGCTTCATGCATGTTTCCATGAACATTGTAAGCATAGATGGGTCCATTTCCAGCCCTAGTCTATCTTTGCTTTATGAAGTGAAGGCATCAACGAAGCTCTTCTTAGCTTCCATGAAGGTTTCCTTAGCGCGCTCCAAATCAAACTCTGCTTCTTTCGTTAGAGCCTTGTGAACCCAAGTACTATCTTCAAGCTATTTGCCTTTATCATCCCCTGTCGTGATTCCACTTCAGAGCACAATGTTCACATTTGGATCTTCCTCACGTGGCTCAGGCCTCATCATCTGCAGGTTCTAAGTCGGGGGAGGTGGTAGCGCTCCCTTGTCACATATCCTAGCAATCAACGTAGGACAATCTTCTCTCTCATGATCAAACAAGGTACAATACAAACATGATGGATGCATTGGGTTCATACAATCACGAGCATAATTCCCTGGCCCTCTGCAATTGTAGCATATCAACTGTCTACGACCTTGTCTAGGTCCTCCTCCACTTCGGCCTCGTCCGCGCCCCTGAAATATGGTTCACGCCACTCTTGCATTCTGGTCTAGGGGCTGTGTTTCGGCTTGACCTCTATAGGTGGGAGTTCTATCCATCATCAGCTCATAGCTTCTACAAGTGCACTCATCGTGTCCAACCGATCTACAAAAATTACAAAACAACTGTTGTGAATTCTGCGTGTACTTCTGTAACAAATGGCAATTGTCCGTAGCATGCTTTCCTCCTATTTGACAAATTGTACACCACAAAGCATGTGTCATGATAAGTCCTGCTTGCTCTTCTGGCTTTATCGACATCAGTCCTCCTCCCGCGAGGTAATTCACAAACACAGGGCAGTGGTCCTTATCATGACCCTGACCCTTGCATTTTATGCACCATACCTCTTCACACACTTCTGGTCGGGATGTCCTGTCCAGTTTCAGACTCTACTTCTCAAGGCATAAGTTTTTCAACTGCGCGTGGATTTTCTAAACTCCCAAGTTAGGATCCTACATCGGGGTTTCATGTAGCCTCATCGTGATCTCTAAGGCCTCTACCTGAGTCTTTAACCTCTGTTGCGATAGCGCGTTCCTAAAATGTGGTGTTGGCGATGCTACAAACTATTTGCGGTGCTCTCAATCCGTCAAAGTCATATTAGCTTCGTGAATCGTACACTCAGTCTCTGATCCAACTCCCAAGGCGTCTTGCTTGGTAGCACTGTGATCTCTTTGAATCAAATGATTAACTGCGCTTCTGACTTCAGCCTACTAAATTCTTTATTTAGCGCAATTTGGATATCTGCAATTCCCACATTCAGATTGTCATTAGAATGCTTAATATAATAGGTCAGCGGACGATCCTATAGAGCGCTGACCAATGTCGCTTTCTTTATATTATCATCTGTAACTCCCTGAACTTCCCATAAGGCTCTTATCATGAATCAAAACTAGTCTGAATCTTCATTTCCTACTACCTTGAACACAAGAAACTTTATCACGCTTGCCATATTGACTTGTGGTGGTGGTGGAGGTGGTACGGGCGAAGATGGAGGTGAAGGCAGTGAAACTAGTGGTGGTGTGGATGGGGGTGGTATACACGGAATCCTTTTCCTTATCAAATGGATCACACTTCGCGGCGAGACCTTCATCAGCTCTTCCTCCTCCCCTCGTGGAGGTGAAATCAAAGGGCTATTCTCTGGTCCCCTACTTCCTTCGTTTCTGTAGGTTTTTCCACTTCACGTAGCTCCAGACATCAAGGTAATTGCATAACCCTCTTTTCACACAATATCATTTTAATCCAAGTATTCAGAGATTTTACGTACTTACCTCGCGGTCCTTTGAGAAAACGTCGCTCTACCTCGCTATAGCTAACTGAAGTATCTACTACGAACTCAGTAATGAATCCTCCTATAATTCGATCGAGCTAGTGACCAACAATGCACACGATCTTATCCTCATATGCTTCCAATCTGTTCACCAATTCTAGGGTCCACACAATAGGATTGTTGAGTTTCCACCTTCCTTGGCTATCTGCTAACTTAACGATCAACTCGTACAACTCAATAGGGAAAGATACGAAGAAGATTTCATGGATCTCTATGTACAGGTAGCAATCTAACCACTCTTCTTTTGTCAGTTGCGGATTCTTGTTCTCCTGCGCCACGAACTCGTGAGTTCTTCTATCCAACCACCCTTCAATTTCCTTCTTAGTTGGATTCCAATACAACATCCTCTTGTCTCAGCGATTCAATCACAACCTTAGGTTAGTGCCTCCTTATCTAGAGTGACTCAGGCTCAAACAGGTACTATGACTCCTCATCTTGGTCAATCATCCAGTATTGGACAATAGCAAATGGTCCAACAACCATGGTTGGTTCAATATCAACAACCGCAATTCCAGCAATCATATCAAGGACTTGAGCAATAAGTTTTTGTAAGTAATGGGAAACCGCATTTCCAAAGCAGTTATCAACAACCATACTATAATGGTTATGCCCATCAACCTTATCAAAGTTACCAATATCAAATACATTATGCTGGTATGCAAAGACCCATTGATCAGGCGATTCCATCTTATCCTAGGTATGCTTCGACTAACCTGAATCAACAGTTGGCTTTTGTAGCAACTCTAGAATTACCAGATCTAAACCGGCTAACGAATGATCCAATTGCTTATGCCCCTTGGTGGTCGGCGATTCCTCATAAACTTCTGTTAGATATTCCTAAATTTAATGGAAATCTGGGTGAAGACGTCGAATCATGTGATGACCTTTCATCTGTGGTGTTCATCAAACACTCTCAACAATGATTCGATCAGGCTTCGCCTTTTTCAGCGAATGTTAACTGGTCCGGCAGCAAAGTGGTATATCGAACTGCCTATAGCTTCGTTTGATAACTTCAGTACCCTAGCCACAACCTTTTAAACCCATTTTTAGTTACCTATAAGGTACGAAATAGGAACTGAGCTACTTACCAATTTCAAACAAACGATGGCCACTCACATATCTGATCATATTCATGAATGGCGACGTCGTCGTAGAATGGTAAAAACATATGTTCCTGATCAGCTATTGGCTGAATGGTTTATTAAGTCTCTATTACCTGCTATTACATAAGATGTGGCAAAGGGAGGAGTCGTCACTGAAGATCAAGTTATTGCTCATGCACAATATCTAGACTTGATCTATACTCAGTCTGGCACGCTCTACGATAAAATCCCTAATGCTCCTAGACTGGATTTTTCCGTTCCTCCGCCTCCTAAATCAAACAAAGACTCTCATGTCAGCAATGGCATGATAGGTACGACTAGCACGAAAACCATAAAGGCTACGTCAAAGAAAGACTGTACGGTTTCTAGTCAAAATGCAAATGACAAACTTCTTGCCTCGGAAGTTAATGCCGTGTCGACTGACAAAGGCAAAGAACCAAAGCAACCAGGAGGCAAAAAGAAAAAGAAAAGGAAAAAGAAGAAACAAGAGGAGTCATCTCCTAAACAATCTTCTGCAAACCCTTATGGGCAAAGGAAACCTCCTTCAGGGTGTCATATATGCGATGAGGATCATTGGGCAAGAGATTGTCTATATAAAGCTGAGCTTAGAAAATTCTTCAAGAATTCAAAAACCTCAGCGGTATTGAATGATCCGTTTCCGAACCCAGGAACAAATCTGGTTGCTAGCGACAATGCTTCCCGTCCCGAGTGCTTATGTTGTCCATTTCGAAACAACAAAATGATGCTTTGATATTGACAAGGAATAAAGATTATGGAAATCCACAGATGTCGAACAACAAGGCTACAGATAAACCTAGTAGTTTGACAACAACTTTGACCAAAGTTTTGCCACCCATCATTCTTGAGCTAACGATAAAGCCGCCAAAGGGAGTAGTACACAAATCGACATTTAATCCTCGTGCCAGAGCAGCACAACATTATAATATAGTGGAGGATCTGGCCCAATCGCCGTCTGCTATGTCGACACTTGAGGTACTGCAAAATTGCCCCTCCCAAAAGCAGGCTTTATTATCAGTGATAGGTGGGATTGAACCAACGAATTCCAATCTTGTGGCCTTTGATCACAAAGGATATGACCCTCAGTTACCAGCTCAACTAGCTTTCCTTATTCAAGTGAAAGCCCTCAACAAAACTGTTCATCGAACAATTATTGATGAGGGGGAATCTACATGTATTATGTCAATGAGTTGCTGGAAACATTTAAGCTCACCACCCTTGTCGTGGTCATCAACGATGTTAAAAGCATTTGATGGGCAAACGTACGCTCCATATGGGATTTTAAGTAACTTGCAAGTCGAACTGGGGGGCAAAATAGTAGAAATTGATGTTGAAGTTATCGACGGAAACCTCGATTACAACATCCTACTGGGAAGGCCCTGGATATATGCTATGGCTACCGTTGTGTCAACGTGCTTCAGGAAGATTGCATTTCCCTTCCAAGGAGGAATCGCAATCGTCGACCAACAAATATTTCTCCCCAACAGTTCACAAGTTAGGGGAAGCATTCCGATGATCCACGGAAGCTCTCAGTCGCTTCAAAATATAGGAGTAGGTCTCCTAAAAGACCCTTCCTTAATGGGGACTTTTGCCCTTCCGCCTCCGAGTAAGCTGGCAGAAATGGCCAAAGTGGAAACCTGTCACATGAGATCTTCTACATCAAAAAAGATGAAGAATAACTCAGAACATTTTGATAGTGTGGATCATCGCGAGGTATTGCCTCCAAGCCCTACCATAGCTACATCATCTGAGGATCAATTCAATGATGTTGTACATTATGTACTGGGGGCATTGGAGCCAGATCTTTCCTTCATGACCCCTTATGAGTTGTGATCAAAGGTCGCCATGAGGATAGTTCTTTTACTGTGTCAACCTCATTACAAAATGAAACAACTCCCTTTCCAAATCAAGTCTTTCAAAGATCTCGAAGGTAAACCTTCATTCCAACCATCAAGTTGAATGAAATGAAGCTTGGGGGCATGCACCTCGATTTGCGTTATTATGCTGGGGGCATGCAAACTTATCATGAGCAGTGTTACCGCAGGGTTCAATCTCGTTAAAAAATAAACCCGCCACGAGTAGTTTTAATGCGGAATTCAAGCTCATTAAAAAATAAACATAAGCAATGAGAAAATGTTTCCCCCAGAGTTTAAGCTCATTAAAAAATGAACCAATTTTCCGGTAAATAACCATTGTGAATGCCTTATCGTCAGCTTTTGAGCCTTGGTTGTGTTCTCATAATCAGCTCCACTCTATTTTTTAGCCGATCATTCACCTCCATTTGATTGTTTACCTTTTCGAGGAAAATCTGTGAAGAGTGATTCTATTAGCCATCCTTGTGACACTGCCGTTATTGGAGAATTCCAAACCTTACCTGGAATCAGCTGCTACCCGAAATCATCACTCAGTCCTCGAAAACGAGTTTCCTTTAAGCTCTTTTCAACCGACTCGTAAAATATGAAAAGATTGTCGAGCGATTGGCCTCTACGGCTCATTAAAGTCATCAAAAGTGCTATCCCTCCTCTAGATTTTAATCTTTTTGGACCTGAGGTATTATTACACAAAAAGATCGAGCGCTTGTCTTGTTCATCTCGTTAAAACTATCGAAAATTCATCCCTTCTGTATTATTTTACGCTTTTTCGGACTTAAGGGATTACATGACGAAAAAGAATCATTGGAGTCTCCTTTCCATTCCTTTCAAACTCTCTAAAATTGAAAGGGACCAAGTTATCTTTGTCATTAAACTCTTTAAAACCAAATAGCGACAAACTCACCCAAATGGATGAGAATGAGTTTCACTATCGCTAGGCTCGCTAAAATATAGCGACAGGTTCGCCCGAAGGGCGGATTATAGAACAAGCATATGTTATCCTCCTCAAG
>APFE030495787.1:0-22094 GCA_000404065.3 Pinus taeda | reverse complement strand
TTCTTTTGTTCGCATCATGAGTTTCCTTTACTACCTTTTCACCATTTGTAAGTATTTCTTGTAGAAAATTTGTCAAATTTGTCTTCAAATCTGCCATGTTTGTCTTCAAATCTGCCATGTATCTCTTCAAATCTATCTTCAAATCATCCATCTTAGCTTCCATGCCCTTTATCTTAGATTTCATGCCATTTATCTTAGCTTCTGTTAGCTTTTGTGAGAGTGACATTTGTTGCACTTGGTTTTGTAATTTTGATATATCATGTAGCATTTCTTCCTCTTCTTCATGAGTCATGCTAAAGCTTTAGGTTGCTTACTAGGTATTTGCATTTTCTTTCCTCAGGGCATCAGTTACCAATAATAATGCTCTACTATGCCCTTTGAATTCCTTCAAAATAATTTTTCAAACCAAGCTTAAGCAAAAATTTAAAAAAATCTACACACCTTTTTTCATTTTGTAGGAGCTCGATATTGCCTCTGATGTATCTTTGTAATTTCGGATCATCCAGTTCTAAAATTGCAACCTGCAGTAGCTCTCCTCTTTCTAATGCCACCAGTATGATCCAAATTGGATTCTCCAAGGAGGAGTTATGCCAAATCTCCCACAGTGACTTGATTATAGACTAATTCAGTAGAGCGAACTTGTATGGCATGCCACGTGTCCTTGTTTCAACCTTTGGCTCTGAAAAATATAGACAAGAAACTATAGTCTGTCCTCTTTCTGTATCTTCTTATGAAACTTCAATTTGATGCTCAGAGAGAAATTTATGAAGATTTTCCTCAGGTCACCTGTTTGGAATGTAATTCAGGAGTCTGCAAAAAGACCAACTTCCTCAGATCATATATCCACAAATATAGCACAAAAAGCTTTGAAATTTGGTCCCAAGGTTCAGTGCGATTTCATCTCAAATGATTTTTTTTTTCTCTTCTGAAATGTCGCAAAAAAAAATTTATCGCGAAAATGCCACGATGACCTATTTGGAGCAGCAAAACCCTAGAATCCAAAGCTCTGACACCAAATGTTATGAAACCAACTCACAAAAAGATAGAAAAGATAGATCAACGCCTTAGAATTCAGCCTCTTCGAGGGGGCAACCTCCTTTACATTACACAAATGAATGATCCTTTGATGATTCAAATGACAAAACCTCCTTTCTATATATAGGAGTCTAAGGAGTCACAATATAACCCAGTCGACCTAACAATAATAATATAAAGGCACAAAAATAACAATAGAGGGATTCTATGGGGCACAATAATAACAATATGGGGACAATAGGGGCACAAAAATATTAATAAGGGATATAACTACAATAGTAATGGGGTAATCACTAGTATTATAGGGACCTAACACACACTCCTCATGAAGGTTTTTGTGAAGTTAGGTGTTGCCAGTATAGGAGTTTCACATGTTGTTAGGAAAAATACTGAGAGAGGGGGTGAATCAGTATTTTGAAAACTTACTTCAACTTTACTTTTCTTATTCCAAGTTCTATACATGATTGTTATTCAGTGAACCCGCATACATGTGCGACTATGATGAAAGCAAACTACATATATCTAATCAAACATCTTTACATATAATTCATCATTTGTTAACCTTTAACCATTGAATCATTAATTCATTATAAACATGTATTAAGAAAAAAATATTAGTAATAGAGAGAAAATAGATCATTAACACATAAGAAACACATCAATACACATGAACACCAAGATTTTAGGTGGAAACCCAACATGGGAGAAAACCATACTTGTTGTCGCCTTTGTCTTCTTTTAAAAATAAAATAATCTTCTTACAATATTGTACTAGTGCAGACCTTAACTAGTATGAAATCTACTACCTGAAGAAGGTTATAACCCCCTTTCTGAAGACTATTATCCTCAACTCTTTATGGATCACTTTTCAGAATGTCTCAAAATAGATCCACTTTCAACTATTCTAAAATCAATTACTCAAATATTGAACCAACTGAATCATCAAATTAACTGTTGCAACTAGATCAAGCTAGAACAGATCATGCCAATGCATAACCATTCATCAATATACCAAACCAAACAATGTTACCCATCACAAAAACCAATTGTTGTTACTGCAAACCTTGATCAAGCATACATTAAATTGTATACGTTATTGTTCTTAATCATACCTGCATATGTATGCGCTTATCTTGAAGAATACCCACGTATAGATCTCAAAAATATTGAAACCTAAATCTGAATCATTGACACATTGAAACAATCATTGTATCACATACTAAACCCATCACAGATCACAGAACCAAATACAGATCATTGTATAGTAGCATCACCACTTCGTCAACATTTTATTCCATAATCAATTCAACCCAACCAGTATTGTCAATCACAGATCATTATGAGAGAGACATCATTGACATACAACAAAAAACATATCTGAACTAATCAACCATCATTAAAAGTTCATGCTTCAAAACCCTAGTAGTTGTACGTGAATTTTATAAATAACACCTGCTTATGTATGTTCTTTTAATATTTCACACCTACTTACAGATCTGCAATTACTGAATCGTTCATTCATTGCAACTATAAAACATATTTCGCAATGCTTACTATCACATGTTCATGTCAGAATATCATTACCATCATAGATTTATCATTGTTAGTCATAATCATAAAGGATCAAGTAAGCATGTTTATTAGTCACTACAATGCTTTCAGATCTATCAAATCTAAACCTCCTTCATGCTACTTGGTGCACACCTATTTCAAATCAGACCATTCATTAATAACCCATAATTTCACACTTAGCACTTTGATCTCCATCTCCTTATATAGCTTAGGCCTTAGCCAATACCTTAGGCCAATTCCATAGTTATGCCGATGGTATTCTTTGATGGGATCAAATGTCCATTGCCATGCTCATTGTTATGGGCCAATACCATGGTAAAGACCCCTGGTATTGAGAATAATATGGTGCAGAAAATGTACATGAATTTTCTTCACCGTACCTGTGTATGTACGCAGTATTTGTTCATAGGACCCACACATATTTTCCTACACTTTACATTTATCATTCCTTTATCTCTGAACTAATACCTTTTTCCAATCTCTCTGTCATGTCTGTACTAGCATGTATACTCATACTCCTACCATCATGTTGAAATTTTTATCAAGTAAGTTTCCATCAAGGACAATACATTAGTCATAATGCCAACACATGTAGCCTCATTAAATTTTCCAAAACCTTTGGTAACTTATTTAGTCCAAGAAAATGCTTCCTTCTTTAACAATTTTGTTAGAGGTGTTGTTACTTGGCCATAATTATTTCCAACCTTTTGGTAGTATCTTGTCAGAAGAATCCTCTAAGTTCCTTTAAGGTCTTAAGGATTGGCCATTCCCTCATAGCTTTTATTTTGTTAGGATCCTCTTTGACACCTTCATGCGATACATCATGACGCTAATATTCCACTTCCTGAACCCAAAGGCACACTTGGAAGGCTTTGAATATATTTGTTGCTCTTCCTATATTGTTAAGACCCTGGTAACATGTTTCACATGCTCTTCCCAAGATTTGTTGTAGATTAGTATGTCATCAATACAAACTAACACAATTTTTCAAAGGGAGGGTTTGAAAATATAATTCATCAAGCTTTGAAATGTTGAATATGCATTGGTAAGTCCAAATGGAAAAACCAAACAATAATAATGATCTTCACGTGTTCTAAAGGTTTTTTGGGAGTGTATTCTTGCCTCATTCTGATTTGATCATTTCTAGAATGGATCCAACTTAGTAAAGAATTTTTCTCCATGTAATTCATTACTGATAGGAATAAGAAACTTATCTTTGATTTTCATTTTGTTGAGTTATCTATAATCTAGACACATATGCCATGAAACATCATTTTTTACAACCATCACCATTGGTGAAGAGAAATCAAATCACTTTGGCTAGGTTGAATGACACAATCCTCTAACATTTCTTGAAACATGTGCCTAATCTCACTCTTCTATGCATATGGATAACTCTAAGGCCTAATGTTAAGTGGTGCACTTCTAGGTTGCAAATGAATAACATGGTCATGATCTCAAGCAGGTGGAAGACTTTTAGGCATCTCTCCTAATATGTTGGAATGATTATCGATAAATTTTTAGAGGTTCACTAGAGTAGAGCATATAAGTGTGTAAACATATAATGAACACAATTGTGCAATTACATCATGGTATCCCTTTTTAAGCAATTTTTTCATGCTATTAGAGCATATCACTTTAGAGGGTTTCCCTTGGATACCTCTAAGCTCAATTTCATTTCCTTCTGAGGAAAATATCATGAAATTATCTTGAAAATTAAGGGCCATTGTTTCCAATTATTGTAACCATTGGACCCATAATACAACATCAACACCATCCCTTTGGATTGGATCATGGTACTATCCAATAAATACTCCCCCATGATAACCTTAATTCTATGACACTTCCTTGAAAAATTTATGATACCTCCATCTACAATCATTACTTTAAATTTTGGTGCTATAAATATGGAGAAATTAAGAAGTTTTACTAATTTGTAATTGATAAAGTTATGGATACTACCTAAATGAATCAATACTATTACCTTTTTATTTTTGATATATCCTTTTATATTGGGGTTTGTGGAGTATTAATGCCAACCAATGCATGGCAAGATATTGTTGGAGTAGTCTCTTCTAGCTCTAGATCTTGTGGTAGTTCAAAACTTGATGATTTTTTACCTCTTCCCAAGAGATAAAATGTATAACATGCCATGTGTCCAATGATCTAATTGTTCAATTTTTACCTGAGTTACTTTCAGTATGTCTCCTCATATCTTTGAAAATTTCACACTCTAAAATGTCCCAGAAGAAAGTTATAGTGAAAATTCCATGATCACCCTTTGAAATTGATTTTAGGACCATTCACTAACCCTAAATTCCAAGGGTATATCTCCAAAATTATAGTGAACCAAAATATGAATTTTTTATTAGATGTACCTTGAGATGTTCTCTCAATATGCTCAAAATTTCGTAGTCCGACACTTCACAATGTTGGGTGTGGAGCATGATTATTTAGAGGTCTTTGTTTTAGCCGGATGTATAACACCCCTCCATGTGGGGGACTTGTCCCCCCACAGGGGTTCGAGGGGGGGGGGGGGGGGGGTGGGGTCGATCCCTCCCAGCTAGGGGGTTCAGGGGCAGCGCCCCTGAAGCTAAAAACAGATGTAAAATTGCCTTGTAAAAATATAGTAATTTCTAGTCAATCTGGGCCATTCATTAGGCAGATAATCTGATGGTAGAACTTATGTTTAGTTTAGGGTTTTTTGCCCTAGAAGGCAACCCCTCTCTTCCTATGAGGGCATTGTATTCAGGTTGTGTAATAGATGTGTGTTCTCCAAGTGAGAAACAGAGAGGTGAGACTGTGAGAGAAAACAGAGGATATTACAACGGATCTGCTATAGGTTGTGTCTCTTCATTTTGATGGATAATAGAAATGAAGGATTGGCTATTTGGGGTGGACGTAGCCCAAACTGGGTGAACCATGTATAGCTATGTCTCTCTGGTTTTATGTGTTTTATGTGTTTATATTTATGCAATATTCTATCTGTTCCATTGCTCTGTAATATATAATTTTCTAACAACTGGTATCGGAGCCAAAGGTCTATTTGGCTGATAAACTCACAGGAAAGAAGGGTTCCTCATTCGAGTGGGAGCAATGGCAGAAGATGGTAAGTTTAGGGTCGAGAAATTTAACAACCAAAACTTCTCGTTGTGGAAGACGCAGATGGAATATTATCTATATCAGAAAGATTAATACCTACCATTGGGTAGAAAAACAAAGATGCCGACAGGTATGACAGATGAAGAATGGAACCTTCTCGATAGAAAGGCACTCAGAACAGTACGGTTGTGCCTCGCAGCATTGGTCGCCTTCAACATTTCGAAGGAAACAAGGACAAAGGGTTTGATTAAGGCGTTGGTGAAACTATATGAAAAACCCTCGGCCTCAAACAAGGTATTTCTTATGAAACGATTATTTAATATGAAGATGTCAGAAGGTGGATCTGTTGCAGACCATTTAAAGATTTTAATACTGTTACAAGTCAGTTAAGTTTTGTAGGGGTAAACTTTGATGATGAAGTTAGAGCTCTGTTATTCTTGTGCTCATTGCCAGAAAGTTGGAATGGTTTATTAATGGCCATTAGTAACTCTGTTTCTGGATCTAGTACTTTAAAGTTTGATGATGTTGTCGGTGTTATCCTTAGCAAGGAAATTCGACGGAAAAGCTTCGGTGAGACATTGGGTAATTCTTTGAGTGCAGAATCTAGGGGAAGAAAAATGGAAAGAGGAAAGGGCTCAGGATATCACAGTAAATCAAGGAAAGGCATATCCAAGTCCAGATCGAGGATAGTGTGCTGGAAATGTGGAAAGAAAGGACACCTAAAGAAAGACTGTAGATCTCAGAAGGGAAAAGAAGGAGATGCATAGCAGGAAAACAATCATGAAGCAAATGTGACAGGTAAGGTGTTACAAGATGCTTTTATTCTTTCTTTCGAAAATATTATTGATTTCTGAGTGGTAGATTCAGGGGCCTCATTCCATGCCACACCTGATAAGAAATATTTTCATGACTATGTTCAAGGAGATTTTGGACAAGTCCGTTTGGGTGATGATAAACCTTGTAAAATTGTTGGAATGGGTAAAGTTCTTGTAAAACAACAAAATGGAAACCAATGGCTACTAAAGGAGGTAAGGCATGTTCCAGATCTGAAGAAAAATCTGATTTCAACAGGGTAGTTAGGAGGTGAAGGTTGTGTGACAACTTTCACGGATAAAGCTTGAAGGTCACCAAAGGAGCCCTGGTAATAGAAAAAGGAAAAAAGGTTGGTACATTGTATTTATGCAATGGTATTTCTAACTCTGTTAATGCTTTAACTTCCAAAGGAGCAAATGCAACATTATGGCATCATAGGCTCAGACACATGAGTGAGAAGGGGATGAGGATTCTTCACTCAAGGAATTTGTTGTTCGGTTTGAAGAATGTTGATTTGGACTTCTATGATAATTACATTTATGGAAAACAGAAGAGAGTCAGATTTCTTAGAGTTGGGAAAGAAAAGAAGAGCGAAAAATTAGAGCTTGTGCATACAGATGTATGGGGACCTGCTCAGGTATCAACTCTCGGTGGCTCTCATTATTATGTTACTTTTATTGATGATGCAACTAGAAAAACTTGGATTTATTGTATTAAGAATAAATCTGATGTATTTGATACTTTCAAGAAATGGAAAGCTTTGGTTGAGATTGAGACAGGAAAGAAATTGGAGTGTCTTAGATCAGACAATGGAGGTGAATATTGCAACAAGTGTTTGATAGGTACTTTTCAGAGCATGGAATTCACAGAGAGAAGACAGTTCCAAGAACACCACAAGAAAATGGTGTGTCAAAAAGGATGAACAGAACAATCATGGAGCATGCAAGGTGCATGAAATTGCATGCAGGATTGCCTTTACAATTTTGGGCAGATGCTATAGATATTGCTGGTTATCTAATAAACAGAGGGCCTTCAAGTTCCTTGGGTGGTGGTGTTCCAGAGGAAGCATGGACAAGTAAAAAGGTAAACTACTCTTTTTTAAAGCCTTTTGGTTGTGAGGCCTTTGCCCATATTCATAAAGAAAACATAACAAAGCTTGAGGCAAAATCAAAGAAATGTACCTTTATTGGATATGGTGTTAATGATTTTGGTTATCGCTTATATGATAATGAAAATCACAAAATCATTAGGAATAGAAATGTAATATTCAATGAAAAGGTCTTGTATAAGAATAAGTTGCGGGAAAAGAAACAAAAAAAAGAAAACAAGGAATACATAGTTCTTGATGAGATCACTGAAAAAGTAAAGGTGCCTAAAAATAATAATAATCAACAACCATAACAACAGCAACCACCACAACAGCAACAGGCACCCCAAACACCTGAAAGTGGTGTTAGAAGATCTACCAGGATAAGTATACCCCCTGAACGATAGTCTCCTTCATTATATTATTTATTGTTGACCGATTTTGGTGAACCCGAATGTTATGAAGAAGCAATGTAGGTTGAAAGCAGGAAGAAGTGGGAACTAGCCATGGAAGAAGAGATGGACTCCTCAATGCAAAACTAGACTTGGGACTTAGTCAAGTTGCTTGCAGGTAAAATTACATTGCAGAATAAATGGGTTTACAAGCTAAAGCAAGAAGATGGAGGAAAACAGAGGTACAAAGCTAGACTTGTGGTGAAGTGGTTTACACAAAAGAAAGGTATTGATTTTGATTAAATATTTTCTCCTGTTGTTAAAATGACTTCAATTAGAACTATTTTAAGTCTAGTAGCAGTTGAAGATTTGCATCTTGAGTAGTTAGATGAAAAGACAACCTTTCTCCATGGGGATTTGGTGGAAGAGATATATATGCAGCGGCCGTAAGTGTGTAGGTTGAAGAAGAGCTTGTATGGCTTAAAACAAGCTCCAAGGTAGTGGTATCTAAAATTTGATGAGTTTATGTCTGAACAAGGTTATACTAGATGTCACTATGATCATTGTGTTTATCTAAAAAAGCAAAATGATGGCAGCTATATTATATTGTTATTGTATGCAGATGACATGCTTGTTGCAGGGTCTAACATGCAGGAAATAAATGTGCTCGAAAGAAAATTGGAAAATTCATTTGCAATGAAGGATTTGGGAGCTGCAAAAGAAATCCTTGGTATGAGAATAACTAGAGACAGGAAAAATCGTAAATTAACATTGTCTCAGAATGAGTACATACAAAAGGTGTTGAAAAGATTTAACATGCACAATGCAAAACCAGTTAGTACACCTTTTGCTAGCCATTTCAAACTTAGTAAGGAAATGTGCCCAAAGACCCAAGAAGACATGGATTATATGTCTAAAGTTCCATATGCATCAACAGTTGGAAGCTTAATGTATGCAATGGTCTGCATAAGGCGTGATATTGCACATGCAGTGGGAGTTGTAAGCAAGTACATGAACAATCCAGGAAAGGAACATTGGATGGCAGTGAAATGGATCCTCAGATATTTGAAAGGTACCACAAATCAAGCATTATGCTTTGGTGGTTCAAACATTTCTCTACAGCGATATGTTGATGCAGATATGGCAGGTGACAGAGATAACAGGAGGAGCATTATAGGATATGTATTTACTGTAGGTGGAACAACTATCAGTTGGGTTTCAAAAATCCAAAGTGTTGTTGCACTTTCAACAACAGAAGCAGAGTATGTTGCTGCTACAGAGGCTAGTAAAGAAATGATTTGGTTACAAAGGTTTATGGGTGAATTGGGTAAGGAGCATGATATGGGCACGTTATACAATGATAGCCAAAGTGCCATTCATCTTGCAAAGAACTTAACATTTCATTCCAGGACTAAACACATACAGCTCAAGTACCATTTCATACGATCAGTGTTGGAAGATGGAGAGTTGAAGCTGGAAAAGATACACACTAACCAGAATCCTGCAGATATGCTAACAAAAGTTGTAACTAGGGAGAAATTGAGAATATGCTCAGTTTCAATTGGTCTTCAAGGATGACGATGAAGATGAGAAACAACAAGGTCCAAAGAGGAGTCATTGTCCAACAAATGAAGCAGCGGTGGAGTTGCTATAATTATTCTCTAAGTGGGATATTGTTGGGTGTGGAGCATGATTATTTAGAGGTCTTTGTTTCAGCTGGATGTATACCCCAAGAAGTTTGTACACCCCTCCACGCGGGGGGCACTTGTCCCCCCTGCGAGGGTTCGGGGGGGGTGATCCTCCCCGGTTCCCGGGTTCAGGGGCCAGTGGTCCCCTGGCGGGGGTTTCAGGGGCAATGCCCCCAAAGCTAAAAACATATGTAAAATTGCCTTCTAAAAGTATAGTAATTTCTAGTCAATTTGGGCCATTCATTAGGCAAATGATCTGACGGTGGAACTTAGGGTTTTTTTCCCTAGAAGGAAACCCCTCTCTTTGTATGAGGGAATTGTATTGAGGCTATGTAATAGATGTGTATTCTCCGAGCGAGAAACGGAGAGGTGATACTGTGAGAGAAAATAGAGGATATTACAGTGGATCTACTGTAGGTTGTGTCTCTTCATTTTGCTGGATAATAGAAAGGAAGGATTGGTTGTTCGAGGTGGGCATAGCCCAAACTGGGTGAACCATGTATATATGTGTTTCTCTGGTTTTATGTTTTCTGTGTTTATATTTATGCAATATTCTATGTGTTCCATTGCCCTGTAATATATAATTTTCTAACACACAAAAAGAAAATTATAGCAAAAGTTTCAAGTTCACTCATTTAAAATCAATTTTAGGACCATTCACAAACCCTAACTTCCACAAGGTATATCTCCAACAGCATAGGGAAACATATCTAAAATATTTGATAGACATAACTTGACATACCTTCTCAATTTTCTCAAAATTCCAAGGATTGAAACATCCTAGAAAGAAACTTATAGCGAAAATTATAAGATGAATCGTTTGAAATAGATTTAAGGACTAAGCACAAACTTTATCTTCCACAACATCTAGCATGAAAAGTATAACAAACCAAAATCTAGAATTTTAATCAAATGCTCCTTTAGATCTCCACTCGTCAATATCACCATCTAAAATGTTCCAAAAAAATATTTATAAAGAAAATGTCAAGTTGACCTATTTGAAGTAGCGAAACCCAAGGTTTGTATCTCTAATACCAAATGTTATGAACCTTGCACCTTAAAAATGATAAGAAAACAATAATTACGATCCACTTCGAGCGAGAAACCTCCTTTTACAATGAATGTAATACACATGGCAATACATATAAGATAGATTTGATGATCCTAAGACTAGGTATTCTTAGTATATAAATAGGAGACAAAGGGTAAAATTATAATGAAATAGTACAATTAAAGGCTCTAGCTGACATAATGCTATAATAATATAAATGTAATAATTGAATATGTTGGGCTTAATAATGTATTTAAGGTTAATGTGGGGCTTATATAGGGCTTTAACACCATGTTGTCTACATTATTATACTATATAGTGGTGCTCTTGAGTCTTGTTGCCAAGTCATTTGTATGTCGTGCTACATGCTCAAGGGAAGTTAAACCTGAGTCAACCATCTACTTGTCTTGTATCCCTTTTGTGTCAACCATCCTTGTATTATTTGTATATTGCAACTCTACTGCTTCACATCATCTTTGCATATATGTTTTGTGTCGATTGATGGGGGATACATCAATTCCCTCCTTCAACAAACCTTTTCCTATTAATGCCAACTCATTATCTAGGAAGTGGACTTAGAAATCAGTTAGTAACTTGGGACTTGCAAGTCTCAGTGAAAGGTTTCCTCATGATCAACAATAGGTTTACATCATTGGCTCATGTTTGGTCAATTCCATGGGTGTTCAACATTGGCTCATTCATCCACACTCATTAGATTGTACTTGGTACCTTGGGGTCCATATTATTCATTGGTGGGTCCCCTCACATATGTTAACAATATACGTCAATTATTAGTAATAGGATGGATCCTTTCATATTCAAATTTAGACATTTATTCACATTGGTTGGAATCATACCATTGGGGTTGTGATGAAGACCTTAGGATTGTGAAGTCCAATCATGGATATTCTTCCCTCACCCAAGTTGTTTTGGAGTTGTTCCAAGACTATACTTTGAAGACCACATGGGTGTTATCATTAGTGCCAATTGCATTTTTGATATATATTGTGACATAGATCCACATTGTATTTGCTAATGGCTATGACCTTGAGTATGACATGGATCCACCATGTATTCTTTCATGGGCATGACATTGCATTTTGTTACTTGGATACACAACATATTGTTGATGACCATGCTTTACTTCTATATTGAGAATGGGTATACCTACCTCAAGGATGATCAATTCATAGTGGTTGATGATTGGTCATAGGTACTCTCTGATTCCTTGTTTTTTAATTCCTTCCTTTTGTTGACTCACCTCTCTTGCTTTATAACATGTTTAAGCCATTAGTTCATCTTCTAACCTCACACATGGGGGCATTTTATATCCCTTAATTATCAGCCACTTTCAACATTTGAGGATCTATTGTATTTATCTACTAATACGCCACAATTTTTCCCTTCGTTAGTGAGTTTTGAGGGCGATTTGGCCCCTCTTGTAGGAAAAAACATGATCGATTGCAACTTACTCTATTTGTAGCACATAACCATCACGAGCTACATCACAAAAATCCTACACCACTTTCCCAACATTTGAATTTGATAACACCAAGGAGAATCTTTGCATGATGGAATAACTACCTCGAATGCATAGTCATGAACTCACATAAGATTCAAACTCACTCAATTCATTTTAGCTTCCAAGCTCATATCTTCAACATATTATAGCTTCTCACTCATCTACATAATGATGGCCATACCAAAGGGGGGTAATTTCTTATGCTAGTGTTGACGGTGTTGGACCTGCCAACATGTCAAGGGGATCTCCTTGGAGGAAAGCCTAAAGCACTGTAAAGTTCTGGGTAGTAGAGTGGGGTCATTGAGAGCTGAGACTGCACAGTGCATCTCAGTCGAGGTCTGACTGAAGGAGGTTGTCCGGTCAAGCAGATTTTCAGGAAAATGGCTAAGTGTCGAAAGCAATTGAATATGTACAGATTGATAATGTGATCATACAATTAACATATTTTGACAATAATACAACATAGACCAACAAGACAAAACATATGCTCAGTGAGACTATCTTAAAGCTAAGAGCGACAAGTGTGACACTTGATATAGGCCTTCGAACGACCATGACGAAACTTGCACAAATATGCTTACAAATTTGTGTGTGAGTGCGACCAATGTTCACAAAGTGAAGACAACTCATGCACACAAAGACAAACCTTCAAAATAGCTAAAACAATATCGCAAGCATGACAAAGCAATCAATATGCTAAAATACGACTATTGGTCCAACAAGTGACAGGGAGAAAGACACATAGAGGAAACACATGGAATGACTTTCAGTGCTTGCAACCATGCATGTCAATGAAGATAGAATGATATCAGTACTTCAAGCTACAGTAAAAGATGTATTTAAAAAGATGAGCTTTGCTTACCATAATTACCCTCCAGAGGATTATGTATTTGATGAATTTTTCATGCAGTCTTGATCTTCTATCATAACCTGGGTTCCTTGGTCCTTCTCCTTAACTCCTTGAGAGTCATCTAGCATGTCATCCTTCCTTGTGGTCACTGAAAGATACATCTGTGCAGTTTCAGCTAGCAGTGACTACTGCTGGGATGATGTCCTGGTAGGACACCTCTACACAGTTTCTGGATACAAGGCAGATTGGACAGCAGAGGACAACACTGCGCAGTTTCTGAATGCAAGACACTTCTGCTGGATAGGGTCCTGGGAGGACACCTCTATGTAGTTTCTAGATGCAAGACAAATTGGGCAGTTGAGGGACAATACTGCACAATTTATGTATGGAAGACACTGTTCCAGAAGGGGTCACGTGAGGACAACTCTGCGTAGTGTCTGGATGCAAGACAGGCTAGGAAGTTGAGGGATAATATTGCACAGTTTTGGATGCCAAGGGAGGCTAAGGTCTCTGTGCATTGTGCAGTTCTAGCAGGCAAGGGAAAAATCTTGAGTTTTTCAAAAGTGAAGTGTGTAGGTTTGGAAAGTTGGATGTGGCTAAGTTGCTAGGGGAATCCAAAATTTGGTTAAGTGTGGGATCAATGGAACTGGTGCGAACAATGATAGAACTTTGACTATGATCACACACTCGAACACTTAGTGATACAACATAGACCATCCAGAACATATAAAACATACTCTGCTTGATGCAACTATATTCATGACAAGAGTGCGTGAAGTGAGTGTGAAACATGTCTATGTAACGAGAACAAATCATACGCACAAAGATTTCCCCTTGAAGCAGAACAAACTTCCCTTTGCATGACAAACAATAATCACCATGCCCAAATATGACACCTACTACATAGAAATGAGAACGTGAACAACTATTAAGATCAAGGAAGGGGGCTTGAGATCCTCAGCCTTACTAATAAGTGACCAAGGAACGATTGGTCACAAGATCCATGGTAGGCTCTAAAATTTGAATGCGAGCCAAAATTTTGGAGGGTGGTTGTAACTACTACAACATTGGCGACACACTGGTAGAACTCCAGCTCTTTGTATGGACCTTGTCTTGTGAAAGCGAGTCTAACTCTTCTGGAAGTATTGTTCGATTCTTTGATCATCATGGCTTCCTCGATAGCTTGAGTAAATGATGTAGTCCCTGCCATTCTCTTGATCAGGCAACACACATACCAAGCCAAGTCAATTGAGTTGTTTCGATTGGGGATGAGGGGTATATTGGTGCATAAGTAATATAATTGTTTGAGTTTTAGTTTCATCTCATGTGTTGCTCCGTTGCTGGCAGGCCTGGACAGTACCCTAATGGAGTCACGCGGGAACACAAGCATCGCTCTACTGCCAGAGAGCTTGGTCAGTACCCCGGCAGAGTTACTTGCATCACCTATCTGCACAGGAAACCTTTCTCTTCTTTCGCCTTTATTTATTTTTTCTATTTTTTTCATTTTTCAAAGAACTGTGCCTAGGAACTTATTTATTTTTCATAAGGCGAAAGAGGGATCCCAACTTATTAAGATTAGAAGAGGTTGTTCCTTCAAAGAAGTATGTTATATGTACCTCTGACATACTTTTAAAGATTTTCCCCACCACCTTACTCTACTTTACTGAGATGACAAGGGTTAACTGAATGTTATAGTAACTAATTAGAGCATACGGTACTAGTTAAAGTGCAAGCATTGTGACTTCACCAAGACTCACTCTGAACAAAACATATTTTCCATCAGGGTATCATCGACTAAAGAACACAAGATCTTCATAAAGAGAAGGAATATAAAGATAACCAAATGTTTATAGTTGTAGAAGTCCTCTTATATTTTCCTGACATGTCTTAAGAGCTAAACATGGTTTCATGTGAAGCTAAATTATGGGTGCAAACAAACAAACAAGAAAGCAAAGGGAAGAAGTAAAGAGAAAGAAAAACAAGCACACAAAGCAAAAAATGCAAGCAAAATAGAGCAAACAAGGTAGCAAAGCAAAGCAAGAAAGAAAACACTACTCCTACTCCTATGCTAAATAGTGCATGGGCCTACTCACGTGAAACGATATTTCCAATGCAACCATTGATGCATTGGTTGGTCCATGTTGGTGAAGGCATGGTTAACAAGAAAGATATAAATGAAAACCAACAGACAAAAAATATAAGACAATGAAGCCCAACATGCTCTGAGTTTAAATGCATCCACAACAAAGAAAAGAGCAAATGTGCAAGACAAACATTCTGCGGACGTACCATGGTGATACAACACACTATGCTCAGACGATGAGTTTGTACACTCTTTTGACTATGACAAATGAGAAAACATGGAAAAAATAGAAACTTTCTGTTTAACAATAGTGCTCGTTTTGTATGATTCCTCCAGTGCATGGGTTATAGGACCATGTGATGCTAGTGGAGGGAGTGAAATCTGAGAACTAGATTGATCCAATGCAAACATGAGAGTGATGAGGAGCTTGGGGTATTTCAACATATTTCTGATCGTCAGTGCAACTGACCTCAAGATACAGAGGACCTGACATAACCATCAACATAAGCTGAAGTGCCTCAACAGCTTGAGGGATTCCCACTTCATCAACAGTTGGATCATCAAAGACCAGTGGCTTAGAAATATCATCAATGAATGAATCAACATCGTGATCGAATGAATAAATAAAGAGATCACGACAAACACAATCAGAAAATTCAAGAAGTTCATCGACATCCTCATGATTTGACGAATCATGCAGAGGGGTTGATGAGAAACAAGAATGTTCACCCTCTACATTTCTGGAAATGATAGATGAAATATTAAATGCATTTTCATAGAGTGATGTGTCCTCTCCATAATGCGATGACAGACTGACATCTGATGTGCCCTGTGAATGATCGAAAGTAGAAACATTTGGCGATGAGTTTTCACAAGGAAAATCAAAAGTGGAAAAATCACTAGAGATGTCAGGATAGAGCAGATGAGGCGAGGATGGAAGGAATTCATCCTTCATCGCGGGTTCTTCTTCAGATTCCCACACACACTCATCATGAATGACAACGTAGGTTGGCTACACAACATCAAATCCATTGACAACTTGATCCTCATGAACACGAGATGTAGAATCTGAAATGGGAGAACACAACACAGTACAATCTAGCCACAAGGCAGAGGTTGAGAAGACAAGAAAACATGATAACCAATGGGCTTGCAAACCACATCTACACAAATATATAGATCATGTGGGGTGGGATGATGTGACAGTTCAACAAATGTGCACGCACCTTCTCCCACCTCACACTACGGAGCTAGAGTTGCTTGATGAGAAAAGGATGGACGATCACTTGTGACAACAACCTTGTCTGTCTTAGATTTGGAAGATCTAACATTGAAGTATGCTGGGAGGGGTTCGAATAATTCTGTTAGCACTCAAATCTACCTTAGGCTGAAATAAGGTAAGACTCAAGGCCACATCAAACCACGCTCAGCCTCGTAGCTAGCCCTACGAGGACAGGAGAGGGCTCTCTCCGGGTCAAACTTGGCAAAAGATAATCAAAGAGGCTCGAGTGACCGAATTGATGACTAATTTTAGGCTAGGTATGAAGTACAAAGAGTTCAGAATTGATTTTTAAAGGTTTTGTTGAATTCAAGGGAAAGGCAAATTTGGGTGCGGGGATGAGGCACAGTTTTTGTAGAGGTCTATTTGGGGCAAGATAGGCGATTTTTTTGATGCCTTAAAGCAAGTGAGATGGGTAGATCAGACTGGTGAGGAGCTAAGGAGAGCAAGGAAGTCTCAAGGATTCTCCTTAAACTGGAAGAAACATAGAAAATTAAACAAATTTAAAGGCAGAGCATAGCGAGTTCATGGATTTCTACCTTAACACTTCATTTGTTTAATTACAGAAGATTAAATTAGAAAATGGTACACATACAAAACTACAAGTACTTGAGAGAAAACACACATCAACACATAAAGCCACATGAATCCCAAATAGTGTTGCAAAACCCTGGTCTTTCCTTTGCCAAAAAATGCAGATAAGATATGTACAAATAGAGTGTCCTACTATTTCCCAAGGAGTCCAACCTTCTCCTACTGAATGAAAAATTTACATATATAGACCAAGCTATCCTCATTCCCTAACCTCTAGGGGTCGAGCTCCTCCTTCTAGGAGCAGTTTGAAAAAATTCTAAACATGGAGGAAGAATCTAGATGACCAAACAACCTGCCTCTAAAAAGAAGGAAACTGATTCATTACATTGATTTCTTGCTAATTTGTGAATGAATCGTCTAGAAGAAGGTAGATAAGTGCCTGTTACCTTACATACATCAAATTACATCATGTTGGGTCAAAAATTACATCAAAGAGTGAAACTGGTGAAAACTAGCCGAATCCCTGTGCTGAAGGTGAAAAACTGGGCCAAAAACTATATGTGTAGCGCCCCTGATCCCTATGCATAGCGCACATTTGAGCCTATTTTTTGGGCACTTCCTGACATCAAAATTGAGCTCATGATAGCTCGTTGGAAAGCCCTGGATGTATACTTTCCAACCCAAGTGGAATTTTCCAATTCGGAGCTCATTTGCCCCCTCAAAACTGAATTCTCCCAGAGGTACTCCCTGTTGTGGCAAAAGGTGGCAGCAAGGTGGTTTTCATGATGTTTTTGGACCTTTTGACCATCGATATCTCGATGAAATGCTTCGGCAATAGCTGATCATGTGTAATTATTCATGAAAAATCCAAAACTACAAGCCATTTGTCATTTGGACCTCCCAATCTTCAGGGTAGCGTGCTGCGCGCTACGCGTTGAGCTAAAAAACCTGTTTTGCAAACCAAAAATTTCAAAACGACAAAATTTTCTCCGAATTTGCCCAAATTCAGAGTGAAGACCCTCCATCATGTATCATGCCCAACTAATGAAGCCTCAGCTAAAACTTGAAGTGGATCGGGCCTTTTCCGTTGTTTTAGCGCTTTGCTCAAACGCCTCTTAAGGATCTTCATTTTCGTTTTGCAAACATGTATGCGAGCCCAATAGTGCGTTTTCATATGACGAAGCATGTCCTTGTCTCTGTTTGCCTTCGCCAATAACTTATCCAAATGAGTGTTTACCCGGATGAGCATTGATTCTCGATCAATAGGTGTCAAATCACCGGGTCTCCTTCGGGCTAATTCTTGGTCTTCCCGGATCTTCCGCAACTCATAAAGTGTATGCTCATCTTCCAGCTGTTTGTTGCGCTGCTCCAAGTAGTTGATCACCCACTTAGCCATCTACAATTTCTTTTGAAGCGACTCATTCTCGGCCCTTTGCTCTCGGATGATCTCCTTTAGCTACGAGTTAGGAGAGCTAGCATCAACATCAATGATACCCATGTCCCGACCTCCTGAAGGACCCTCATCAACCATGGGTCTCTTGCCCCTATCCTGAATCTGTACCTGTACTGAAGACGGAGGCGAGACCCCTTCCACATGATGTGGATATAATACTCGTTGTGCTGATGAAGTCAACGAGACCCCTTCCACCCCGGATGGAGATAGTACTCGTCGTGCAGATGCAAATAAGGCCCTGTGGCCTCGCTGATATGTCACATATGCTGGAGCATCTACATGCTCTATCTCAGGAATGTCAAACTGTTGTGAAGGCCCTCCCTCATCATGAACTATCTCTGGTGGTGGCTGAGGCGCTGTGAAGAGGTCACGAGAAATAAAATCCTCCCATGTAATGCCCTGCTGTGCCAACTGATGAATCACCACGATCTTGATCAATGCATAATGATATATGCTCCTATGCTGATGTGCTGGGCTCTTCCTTTGCACTAAAGGAACCATCCTCTCTATGTTGCGAAACATAAAGTATGGGATGTTCATCAGACACACTCTTGTAAAATGCATCAACAAACAGACATGGTATGCATAAAGATGCGAGAATCTACCCTCACAACTGAAATACCGAATGATAAGTTTCATCAAAGGTGCAAACCGATCATTCAGGTAGTGGAAAGGAAAAACTCTGCTCAAGTGCCTCATATACCCTGGTTTAATATATGGCTCATAATATGATTTTTCTAGCTGCTGACGCTTATTCCATTGCTCCCCGATATTTGGAATCCCCGTGGCCTCTGCAATAGTCTCTGGTGACAAAATGAAATTAACTCCAGCGAGGTTTACATGGCCATCATGTAAATGGAGAACAAATAAGCGAGCTAATTCACGATGATGCTGAAATTGTGAAATTAGCTCACAAAAATGATAGCATGACTGATGGCGAAAACAATCCATGGAAAGTGGGCAAGTCTGTAATTGTACCATAGAAGTGGGCTCTTCTCTAAGATGTTTACCACCTTTGCCACCTCTGCGAGGCCTTTGTGGCACATTTCCCTCTGTTGTGGAATCACTGTCATTTTCCTGCTCATACACTGACTCTGTATTTGACATGGCTTTGAAAACACAATAGCTGCAATAGGAGGACTGCAATATGTATGTTGTAGGTGTGATGAAATCCCAATTTTAGTACATACTCAAAAAACCAACTGAAGCATCATAAGAGTTATGACATAATGGACATTTTGTTTGGTATATTTGGGCATAAAACAGTCACAAAGACAGTTTGACAAATGGACAAGGGTATGAAGTGTTGTTGGCTCAAAGCTTTCAAATGGGCATGGAGCTATATTTCACCAAAGAAAGGGAGAAAAATCTTCACCAATTACTCATATGTCCTTTAATACCCTTTACAAAGATTTTGATAGGGGCCTAGGGTTTCATTTGTTTTCTTATACCCAACACACCACTTCCACTCTTCAAACACACTATAAACAATATTCAAATTGATTGATTGAGTCAAAGAACATCTACTTGCAGCTTCAGAGGCGATTTGACAAGATCTGGTTGCATTAACAAAAAAAATTTGGGACTGTGACTGAGTGCGTAGCGCCTGAACCTAATGCATAGCGCACACCTGTATGCGTAGCGCCTTTGTTTTTTTACACTGGCCAGTGAGGCCCAGTGCGTAGCACACACCTGTATGCATAGCGCACAGACCCAACGCGTAACACATTTTGTAAGAGGCATTTGGAGGCCTTCCCGGTGTCAAAATCGGGCACAGGATAGCTCGTTGGAAAGGTATCTGAGTTTACTTTCCACTACAGCTGGAATTTTTCAATTTTGAGTTCATTTTCCTTTTAAAAAATCAAATCTCCCAAGACTGGTCAAAATGTGCCAAATGAGGCTGCCTCAAGGTAGAGTGTTGTTACAGTCAACTTTTGAATGCCTTCCTCAATTCCAAATTGAGCTCATGATAGCTCATTGGAAATATATTTTTGTCTAGTTATCCTTTGACTTATCAAGAAAGTTATTTGGCCAACCAAGCTAGGAGAAAAATTGATTTTCCCAAGGTCGCTTCAGAGGTGCATCAATTCTCCTGAGGCGATTGTATTTTTGACATTTATCCAAAACCATTATACCTTTGTAAAACATGAATGAGGTTTTCCTTCCTTGGCCTGTTGTGGACAAAAACCTCGCTCCGTTTTCCCAAATTCATCTTTGATTGCTCAGAAAGATCATTTGAGTAAAACTTATCCCGATGTGTGAAACAAGGGATTTTGTCGAAATGAAGCGAAATGAAGGGGATAAGGGGCTTCTAAATTCTTGGGGAAATTTTTGAAAGTAGGGAGGGATGTTAGGGATCAGGGGAAAGTGGAATTTTAGAGATCGAGTGAGGGGAAGGGGTCCAAAAGGGAAAAACACAGGCCCAACCTAGAAAATTGCCATGTTGTAGCAAGAAACTAGGGTTTGTGGAAAAATGAGGAATTTGGGGAATCTCAGTGATGAGAAGTGTGTAATATGGTACATGAAGGATAGGGGAAGGTGTATGAACATCTGGATACAAGTTTTTCTAATGATTTGACCATCCAAGAGAAATTACCTCCAAAACCCTAGGAGAGGGAAATGGACCTTACCAAGGCACAACTAAAGCATGAATAAGCTGTAAAATGACCCAATGGAACTTGACATGATGATAACAACCATATGAATGATGATAGACTCAGCTAAATAGTGATATAGACTGACATTTGGGCAGCTTTGAAAAGAGTGAAAGCAAACCCTAGACCTAATGCCTAGTGACCAAATTTTGCTTGAAGACTCTTTGAAATGACAAAATTGACCTTGACACCTTAAAATCACTTTGTAAGAGCATATTTGATCATTGGAGGAAGGCTACAAAGGCTGACACTAACATTGGCTCCAATGGGGATGGTAGCTCCTTGGAGGTGCCAAGAACGGCAGATCTTTGGGAGAGCAGACCAGTGCCTTCATCCATTTGGGCGATGGAGTCATTATTTGAATGGATAACACAAAACCTTTGACACATTTATTGAATGAAAACTTGACTGAAACTTAACTCAAACCGACTCGATGGCAAACTAAAATAACTTGAAAAAACTGACTCAAGAGACCAAACACAAATGACTCATGACTGACTTAAAACAAGACTTTACAAAGCTTTTGGAAAAAAGGCAGCAATCCATCAAGATTTTGAATCATGATGACAACCACCTACATACTAATGAAATATGTACAATCATGTGTAATGAGATTTCCAATGTAACCAATCCAATAGATGGCTACATACCAAATTTCTGCTCTGACTTTTCTCGAGCAGGCGGAACGATGTACATGTAGGCAACTCACAATAACCACTGAAAGCAAGGCTTATGATAACGAACCAGGAAACATTTATCTTCTCTAGTTCTTGCAAAAGGATGCGGAAGGGATCTTGATAATCCTGAAGCGCTATCTTGTCTTGAGATCCAACAGCAAAAATACAAGTACTCCCTTCATTATGATCTGAAAGAACAATTGATTTCCGAGGGATAGGAATGCACAAAGAAGTATGTGCTTCTGCCATCTGAGTGTTAGTTGTAGGTTCCTTGACCATGAGAAATCCTAGCATATTGTCTC
>APFE030495783.1:80869-156263 GCA_000404065.3 Pinus taeda | reverse complement strand
GCTGACGGTGAGTCATGTAATTCCTTGAGTATCTTAAACTTAAACTTGGAATTTGTATTTAGATAGATTCTTACCTTATACCATAGGATATGATTCTTCCACTCAAATTTTGAGTTGTTGGGAAGGTGATTGATTATTGCCATTATTTCTGGATCCTTGGCATACTCACTTCGAATTTCGTTAAGTCAAACAACAACCGACATTGCAAGTAGTGTTGGTTCTTCATCTTTCCTGGATAAGGCATCTGCTACTACATTGTCTTTACCTCTTTTATGTAATATTTCCAAGTCAAAAAGCAGCAATTTTTTCAATCCATTTTTGTTGTTCTTCCGAAAGTTTTTTTTGTTGAAGGAGATGTTGGAGACTGTTATGGTCTATTCGAATAGAAAGCTTACTTCCCAAAAGATATTGCCTCCACTTAGCTAGTGTGTGCATGATAGCGAGCATTTCTTTGTTATATGTGGATTTGAGGCATTCTCTTTTATTGAGCTTCCTACTTTCAAAAGATATTGGATGTCCTTGTTGCATTAGTACTGCACCTATATCGAATCCAGAAGCATCACACTCGATAAATGGTTTAGAAAAATCTAGTGTTGCTAATACGGGAGCATTAGACATAATTTATTTTAATTTTTCAAAACACCTTCCTGCTTCCTCATCCCATAGAAACGAATTCTTATTTAAAAGATTTGTTAGAGGTGCAGTTATATGTGCATAGTTTTTAATAAACCTTCGGTAATATCCCGTCAAACCTAAGAACCCTCTTAGCTTGGATATATTAACATGTTTGGTCCATTCTTTTATAGCTTGTATTTTGTTAGGGTCCACCTTTACACCTTCATGGGATATAATGTGTCCAAGGTATTCTACTTCTTCCTTTCCGAAGGTGCATTTGGATTTTTTTGCGTAAAATTGGTGTTCTTTAAGTAGTGTAAGAACCTTATCCAAATGTTGCAAGTGCTCCTTCCAGGTTTTACTGTAAATTAGAATATCGTCAAAGAATACTAATACAAACTTCCTGAGATGTGGGTGAAATAATTCATTCATAGTTGCTTGAAACATTGCTGGTGCATTGGTTAATCCAAACGACATTACTTTAAATTCATAATGACCTTCATGTGTTCGGAATGCGGTTTTCGGTATGTCTTCTAATCTTATTCTAATTTGATAGTAACCTGATCTTAGGTCCAATTTTGAGAAATACCTTGTGCCATGTAGCTCATCCAACATTTCGTCGATAAAGGGGATTGGAAACTTGTTTTTAATTGTTATTTTGTTTAATCCCCTATAGTCAATACATAGCCTGAATGACCCATCTTTCTTCCTTACCAACACCACTGGAGCAGCGTAAGGACTTTTACTTTTCGAGATGATTCCACACCTTAAGAGGTCTTGGATTAATCTCTCGATTTCTGTTTTTTGGTGATGTGGATATCGGTATGGCTTGATGTTAACAGGGTCTATCCTGCCTTGACTTCTATTGTATGCTCAATTTCCCTATTAGGCGGCATCTTTAGAGGTAGGTCTTGAAATACTTCTTCATGTTTCCTAATTAAATCTTGTATCTCTGGTGACTCTTCACTAGTCATATTTGTAGATAACATTTCTAACTGATGACATTGTACTACATAAGCAGGTGCTCCGTTTCGAATCATCTTTATCATCTGAGATGATGATACAATTTGATTTTCTGGTGCTTGGAACCCATGTAATTTGTACTTTTGACCTCCCCATTTGAATTTTATAAATTGTACTTGGTGGTTAGCAGCATAAGTACCTAAAGTTTGCAACCATTGGACACCTAAAACTACATCTACTCCTCCTAATGGTACTATGAAAAATGAAGACTCTAAATTGAAGTCTTGAATTTGCAATTTAACCTTATGGCATTTCCCCACCTTTTCAATCCTCTTACCGTCCGCTACCATTACCTTCATGTCTGGTAAGGGGAATGAAAAAATATTGAGTCTCTTGGCCATGGTTGCATCCAAAAAATTGTGTGTGCTACTAGAGTCAATGAGAACCACCACATTGTTCTTCTTTATGTGTCCTTTTAATTTTAGAGTGTGAGGTTGTGATATACCTGTCATAGTTGATATTGACACTTGTGGCATACTTTCGTCATCTAGTTCTGGTGAGAATTTTGGGGCATCTTCTGTTTCTTCAATATCAGACTCTTCACTGTTTGAATCATTAGTTGCTTCACAATTAGATAGGTTCTTTGGTTCCTTCCCTTTTGCACACCTATGTTTGGGGTCCCACTTATCACCAAAACGCTTGCATTTACCCTCCTTTATCCTTTGTGCTTCCAAATTAGATTTTTCATCTTCACAGTGATGTGGTGGAACATATCTTGTATTTTTTCTGTCTGCATACTGAGGTGTTCTTCGTCTTGCATACGTTTTTTCAGCTTTTGACCAAAATATTTGTTCGAATTTCTTTTCGGTTGTTTTTGCTTTTCGTCTTGCTACTTCTATTGATGAAATTTCATGCATGTCAAGTTCTACTTGTAAATTGGTTTTAAGTCCCAAGATGTATGACTGAATTAAACGAGATTCTGATAACCTAGGCACTCGAGTTACTAAGGTCTCCCATTCTTGAGTGTATTCATACACACTTCCTTTTTGTCGTAATTTGATGAGTTTTGAAAAGAACTCTTCTTCCTTTACACCTTTGAATCTTTTGAAAAATGCATCTTTAAATCTCCTCCAACTAATGACGTGTGTTGTCTTTTTCCACCACATATACCAGTTATATGCTTCTCCCTCCATTTTCATGGATGCATGTCTGAGTTTTTCGTCATTGTCAGTGATGTCATATATCTCAAAGTATTCTTCTGCTTTATTTATCCATGCAACATTGTTTTTTTCGTTCCCATCGAATTTAGGCATCTCAACCTTTACCCTCTTCTGGTATGTGGTTAATGGTTGAGCAAAAAAAGGGTGTTGATTATTAAGGGTATCCCAAAGTTGCTTGTTTGTAAAGGTAGTGTTACTTGCTTCTTGGTGGGGTGCCGCTCATTTTCTTGGGGATTCAACCTTTTCATGAGAATTTGTTGACTTTGTTGAATCTGATGAGAGATGTTCTTGATTTTCTTCACCATCTTTTAATAGCTCTTCGGGTGTACAATTCGACTTTTTACACAGACTTTTCAACATTGTTAAGACTTCTCTGAAGTTTACTCCTGTTTGGACATGTTGACTTTCCATCTTTATCTCTATTCGATTTGTCGTATCTTCAACATTTTTGATTTTGTCCGCTTGCTCCCCAAGCTTGCTCTCGACTTCATTTAATATTTTATTGATCTCATCGTGGTTTTTATTTATCTTTCGCTCTACATCCAACAACCTTTTTTGAAAATTCGCCACTGTCATTGTCGACATTGAGCGGGTTTGCAGAGGCGTGTATTTATTTGCCAGCTAAAATATTTTTCCTTCCCTTTTTTTTTTTAAATAATTAAATTAATTTAATTTAATAATTTAATTTAATTAATAATAAAGTTTTTTTTAATTAATTATAATTATAATAAATTATTAATTATAATTATTAACCTTATATATATAAATTAAAGTTATAATATAACTCATATTAATTATAATATATATATATATATTATATATATATATATATATATATATAAATATGATATATATATACCAAATCACGTTATAATTATAACCTACGAATGGACAGTCACGTCTTTTCCTCCTGTCCTGAAACTTATCGAACACGCTAATATATTTCGTTAAACTCTGAACAGCACGTCGCTTATATATATCACCGCAGGCTGGGAATATATGTCACCGCAGGCACTCTGAACAGTCCGTCGATGACTGGTAGCTTTGTCATGGACGAGAAGGCTACAATTTGAGCCGTCGCAACCAAAGCAGTGATTTGTTGTGAGACAGTGGCAGTGAAACAATGTGGAATGGTCAGCGCAGATGCGGAGGACGACATCGGATTTCGGTACGGACAATCAACAGGAGGACGGGCGACTGTGGGCAGCGGACGGACGGGAAACTCTACACCAAGAATGAACCGCTCTGATACCAGATGAAACAAAAAATGCTTGATACGTAGAAATTTATATATGTAAATATTTTATTAAGAGGTGAAAATTACAGATGATGCTGATTTACAATGGGTTGCCTGGCTTATATACCGCCATGGGCACCCTTTGGGAAAGGGCATGATCTCATGATCGTGCCCTTTCATCTAACTAAACCTAAAATTAAACAATAACCTAAAATTAACTATTTTTTTACATAACACTCTGTCAGGTCTCAAGGTTGTATACCAGGGAGGGGTAGAAGATGGGTTAGAGTATTTGTGTTTCTTTAACGAAATAAGGCCTCAAGATCCTCGACCATATCAACATGGCATGCAAGGTAAACATTATTCTCATTACAATCCAAATCAAAATTCACCTTTCCAACTTTGGAACCCTTCCACTCAACCATCATGGTCCACACCTCAACGCCCACAATATCCTCCTTAGCCTATCAATCCTTCTTTTTAGCCATATCCACCCCAATATTCCCAATGGGAAAACCCCTTACTTGGGTGAAGACCTCAAATAAGCCAATTTCATGCTTTACTACCTCCACCTCTACCTTAACCATATCTTCCCCACCATACTCCACTTAGGAAACATAAAATGTGTGCTCAACCTAATCTAAACCTAAAAAATAAGAAGACACAATAGGGTTACAGTTGGGAGACATCCTACGCTTCTTATGTTGTGGAAATACAAGATATCAACCTTCCATATGGGAAGGTTCTCCTAGATAATCACCCACCTTCTCCACCTGAAGATATTTAAGAATAGAAGGAAGAGAGTGCCCCTCAATCCAACACAAATTTCTATCCTAAATGTTTGGTCCAACCTAACCAGCATACTCCAGAAGAGGTTGAACTTCCAGGAGAATTGAATAACTTGTGTGTCAATATATCCCTTCTCCAAGCCAGCAAAGATGTTCCCATATACAACAATATTCTGAAGGAGGAATGTTTCAAAAGGCCTAGGAGAAGAAGAATAGATACCCCAACTAAAAATGTTTTTGGATAGCTATTTGATTTGATGTTTGGGAGACAAATCTCCCCTAGTAAATGGATCCTGGTAGGCTAGTAGTGGATGTGCACATTGATGGAATTATGGTCACTAATAACTTTATTGATCTTCGAGCTACAATAAATGTAATGACTAGGGAAACCATACTAAATCTCAATCTCCAAGGGGATCTGAGGAAGATCACTACATTGTTGTAGCTTGTAGACAAATCCACAATATGTCCTAAGGGAGTTATTGAGGATGGGATGGTCATTGGTCTCCATCAACTCTTGGGAGTAGCCCAGTGATTTCCTATTCTTCTAGCCCAAAACCAAGTTTAATTGCTATCCTCTCATCCCAGGAAGACCTTGGTTGGCCACTGTTGATGCCTGCATTAGTTGCAAGCTTGGGAAGATGACTACTAAGAATGGACATTTATCAAAACTACTTGTGTTATATCCTCATGCTCAACCTTCTATTGAGCATGAGTTACCCTTATGGTTAGAGGATGGGGAAGAGGAATAATTTTATCAAACATCCCTCTACAGAGTATGCACTCTAAATACTATTATAGGAGGGGGGTAGCTTGATCAAGCTGACCTTATGGACCATATCTTACAAAATCAGCCTCCCACTTCCACACTAGTTGATGAACTGATGAAAAAATGTGAGAGTAGTTCTTTGAATAACTTGTGCTTTGTTGACTCTAGCCTGGAACATGCCAAGATTGTGGAGATTGGCCCATCCAAACTCCAAATATAAACCCCTCTCTCAACCGAGAAGGAAGAAAATTTATGCAGTGTGTTGAGGAAACACCTCGATGCTTTTTCTTGCAATTATAAGGAGATAAAATGTGTGCATCCCTCTCTCTATGATCCTCATATTTACATCAAAGAGGGATGAAATCATGTGCGCAAATTCTAGAGAAGAATGAACCCATCTCTCAAGGAAATTGTGAAAGAGGAATTACAAAAACTAATTGATCCAAAGATTGTATATCCCATTTAAAATAGTGAGTGGGTGTCAACTCTTGTTTTAGTCCCCAATAAAAATAGGAAGTGGAGGATATGTTTTGACTATCAAGAACTTAATAAGGCTACAAAGAAGCACCATTTTTTAATTATCCTTAATTGACCATGTCCTCGATTTCCTTGCATGGAATAAATTCTTCTCCTTCCTAGATGGATATAATGGATACAACCAAATTTAGATCATCCTTGAGTAAGAAGATAAGACCACATTCACATGTCCTTGGGGTACCTTTTCCTATATATTCCTTCCATTCGGTTTGTGTAATGCCCCTGCTACTTTCTAGATGGTAGTTCTAAGTATCTTTGTTGAACTTGTGAATGACTTTGTTGAGTATACATGGATGATTTAACCCCTTATAGATGTGACTTCCATGAAACTTTTTCTAATATGTGCAAATTCATAAAGAAATGTATTGAAATGAATCTTTGATTAAATTATGATAAATTTGAATTTTTTATGAATTCATAGATTGTCCTTGGTCATTCTATATCCAAGGAAGGGATATAGGTTAACACAAACAAAATTTCCATATTAAAAAGGGTACATATCGCTAAGAAACAAAGATATGTGAGTTAGCTAGGTATTATAGAAAGTTCATTAAATTTTTTAGTAAATTGGATTCACCCTTGTTTTGACTACTGGCTAAAGATTCAATTTTTGTTGGACAAGTAATTGTCAAGAAGCCTTCAAAGCACTAAAATACAAGCTAACCATTGCACCTATCCTTAGAGGCCCCAATTGGGCATTACCTTTCCATGTACACAATGCCTTAGATAAAGCTATAGGGGCTTCCTTAGGACAAGTGGAAGACAAAGTTCCTTATGTTATTTATTTCATCAGTAAGAACCTTTCTAAATTTAAGTTGAATTATATAGCCACTGAATAAACATCAAGTATTTAAGTATTTAATGATTAAACATGATGTCAATACTAGGATAATTATATGGTTATTATTATTGGTACAATTTGATTTCACTGTTATTGTCGCATGTTCCTTGTCAAGACTAACCATGCCTATAGAAAAGGAAGAATTAGTAGATGATCAACTTCTATGTGAACATCTCTTCAACATATTGGTGATTTCTCCTTAGTTTTCTAATATAGCCAACTACTTGGCTATTGGGGGGTTCCCTCCTATTCTATCCCCCAAGGAGAAGAAAAATATTGTTGCAAAGAGTGTCCCATTCTCTTGGATTGGGAGAAATATTTTCATATTGGGGAGAGATCAAATCTTGAGGAGATGTATGAATGAAGAGGAGGTCTTTAACATCCTCTTAGCATGCCATGATGGAGCTTGTGGGAGCCACTTTGTTGCTAAGAAGACATCCTTCAAAGTTCTATAAGAAGGTTACTAGTGACCCGCTTTACATCAAAATGCGAGGTACACCACCAGGTGTTACTAGTGCCAGAGGGTGGGTAAGCCCACACCTAAGGATAAAATTCCCTTACAACCTCAAATGACTCTAGAGCCATTTGAGATGTGGTGTATGTATTTCATTGGGCCCATTGATTCCCCATTAAGAAAAAGGAATTATGTAATTATGTGCACTAATTACCTGACAAAATTGGTTGGAACAAAGGAATTTAAAGCAGCAACTAAGAAGAAGGTGCCTAATCTTTTTAGAGAAAACATCTTCTACAAGTTTGGTTTTCCAAGAGAGTTAGTCACTAATCAAGGAGCATAAATTACATCAAATTTGATTGAAGATCTCATGAGGCAGCATTACATCAAGCACATGAAATCCACTACCTATCACCCTCAGGAAAATGGGCAAGTGGAGGTCACGAATAGAGCATTGGAGAAAATTCTTATCAAGGTGGTTAGTAGTAATAGAACAGATTGGGTAGATAGACTTGTAGAATCCACTTGGGCCTACAACACAACTTGGAATACTACCACTAGATTTACTCCATTTGGACTACTCTATGGGAAGAAGGTCCTCTTGCCCGTTGAATTTCAATACAACATATTAAGGATGGCATCTTAGTTAGACCTAGACCTCACTTTAGCACATTAGGAGGGGTTGATCCAAATCAATGGTATAGGTGAATTTAGGTTGTAAGCTCTTGTGCACATAGAGGTAATCAAGATATAAAGGAAGATTTGGCATGGAAAACACATTAAAGAGAATAATTTCCAAGAAGGGGATTGAGGCCTTTTCTATTATTCCAAATCCAAGGATTTCAAGGGAAAATTAATGACAAGATGGATGGTTGCCTACCTAGTAGAGAAATGTTATGAGAATGGGTCTTTCCAGATCAGAACAATTGATGAGGAAGGGAGTTCTTTACTTGTTAATGGTTATATGCTGAAGTTGTATAAAATACCTTTGTCCAAAGGAAGTGTTTATTAGTTCAACCAGTAGAGAATTGAATGTTAAGGCTCACAGTCCTCAATACACACAAATTCTGAAAAACAAAAATGCCAAAAAAAAAAAATCAATAAAGGGCCTAGGTGAAAACCTCTATGAGGCATCTAAGGCCAACTCTAGGATTGAAAACCTCTCTAAGGTAGCCCAAGAGAAAAAAATAAATATAAAACAAGCAAAATAAAAAAATGAAAAGATCCCCTGGTGAAAAATGCTTCTAAGGCACCTAGGGCAGGCATGTAGGTTGAAAACCTCTACAGAGGGAACCTGCATGTCTCAAAAAAAAGAAGCACAAGGAACAAGTTCTTATTCCAATTTTTCTAACATCTCTCTTTTATAGGGCTCTACGCAGTCAAAATATCCATGGCTACATAATAGATTATGTAGATGCATTCCTCCATCTTTCTAGCAACCCATTGCATTTTCACCCTCTTCATTCACCTCCCTGCGTCTCTCCATGAATTAGCCAACACTTAGACCATGTTTTGCCTCCTTTTTTAGGTGTTACAAGAGGAGCTACAAGAGGATATGAACTACTATAGGAGGTTCTAAAGGAAGCTACAAGAGATAATTAAAGGAAGAAAGGGAGCCAAAACTACCCAAATTTATACTCAAATCGTAATGCACGTGATAGAGTTATATTGAAAGGACTAAGTGGCTTTCTCCCTCTTTAATTTCCATAAATTTGCATGGAGAATTTTTTTGAATTAAGTACCCTGTAGCAATAACTGTTGTAGTAGTTCCCTTTGAAAATTGTTATATGTCAAGGTGAGATATGGATAGAGGAAATTTTGTCTTAGTAAAAAAATAATTAGCATCCTTCTCCTCCTCTAATAAAAGAGGAAATTTGACACCGTCTCTACACTCGAGACTGCTCTGGGGCCAAAATTAAAAATACACCCAAGTAACCCCGAAAGGGAGTAGTAGGGGAAATGCGGGGAGGTTTGACTAGAAGAGAACCCACAGACACAAAAATGATTCATCAACATCCTCCTTTGGTAGGAATATTCCTAACAAATCAGTGGATGGGATTCTTTGAACAGTTGAATGGGTATGATGATGGCATAACTCATGAATTTTCCACGGATCTAAATTCTCAGGGAGAAAACATCACCACTATTATTGTCAGAGGAATTTCCATATCTTTAAATGATGAGATCATAAGAAGAGTGACTACCCTACCATTGGGAGTTTGAGGGACCAAGGAGGATAAGGTAGTAGGGGTCAGAATGAGGAATAACTTCGTCATCCATAGATAAAATCCTATGGAAGATAAAAATGGAATGAGGAGAGAAGGCCTACCTTAACCCTGGGATGAAGTGGCCTATCACATTCTCAAATACATATCCCTTGAGGGGAGGTTAAGAATTATATATGTCTATCAAATTAGGCTGCTCCATGAACTTATATTCAAAGCATAATTACCTATTCCATAGAGACTTAGTGCTCCACATTTCCTCCTACATTATATCATTTAAATGAGCGAAAAATTGAGGGAAGGGAAAAACCAACACATTACTCATCATGGCCTCATTAATCTGATTGTTATGGATTCCATAAGACACCTAAATAACCCTATGCTATGGAATTATTTTGTGGACATGGATAGGGAAATTTTCATTGAAACACAAGCAATTTCCTCCACACAACAAGATGGAACACAGGCCTTTAGTATTGGGGGTAGAGAAGAGAAGGAGTAAATAGAAACCAAGGAAGACGAGAAGGAAGCAGAAACATAAGAAGGAGAAGCAAAAAAAAGGAAGGAAAATAAGGGGAGGAGCAATAAGAATAGGAGGACAACCCTGAGGTTACGCCTAAAACTCAAGAGACAAGTATGGAAGGCATGAAAATAAGCCTTTCACTAGGAAACACATAGCAAGAAGTGGCTGCCACATTGACCACATTGAGAACACCTATCGAGCCCAAAAGGAGACAACCAATGCAAGGTTCCTTATAATTTAAAACATGGAGGAGGACTACGATAATGCAAGGGAAGCCTAAGCCTTTTAAAAAATTCCCTATCACCATTTATGAGCAAGAAATAAAAAAGGGAGAAGCAGGACCCAGTGAGGGAAATATTGAAGAAGTTTCCGCCCCTAAGGCCAAAACTAAGAAAATTATGCTGCCCATGGGATATAGGAGAAACATGGGATCAAGACACACGATTCCCTATTACAAGAAGAAAAAGAAGAGATATAGGATAAACATGGGTTGCTACAAGAGAAACAGGAAGTGGCACAAGATGAGGTAGCCACCCCAAAAGAAGAAGAAACATGTCTTCAAGAGCTCTAGGAGCCTGATTCATAATCTAGTATAGAATCCTACTATACATTTATCCAGGGAGGTATGATTATACCTAAGAAATTTGTAGGAATTTACAGGGTAATTTCCTCAGATATAACACCAAAGGACACCACTCACAAATAGATCACACATAAATACACCAATATTCTTGACGTGGTTAAAACCCTCAAAGAGGGAAACAGTCCACGGCCCAATCCAACACGACCACTTTAGGAAATTTATTAATAAAAGAATGAAAATTTAAATAAGCTTCTCTAAAAAATGCTTACCCCACAGATGACCCTCCATGCTCTTTAAATAGAGATCATGGACTAATTGGGTGTCAAGCCACGGATCAAGTGTCACTAATACTGAGGAGAGAATGAACCATCAAATCACTACATATCGTGACCATCAGATTCTAAGTTACAAAATTACATAGTAATGAAACACACTTTACCTAACCCTACACTAGACCAAGTTATACTTATCTATTTCCTATGTGTCGGAATATCCTAACATCCCTCCTTAAGAAAAACTTGGGATAGCATTGAAGGATGTACAAATATGACACAATGGGACAATATTGCTCTGTTGAACAATATTACACTTTAAGGACATGGTCATGAATGAGATTTCTGATGAAGTGCATGTGTAGTTCAATGTGTTTGATGCACTGATGGTGGACTAGATTTTTGCATAGTTGAATGGCACTTTGATTATGACACCAAAGTGTAGTCGGATGATGTTGTTGAACGTCAAACTCTGACAGGATCTGACAAAGCCACAAGGCTTCCTTACTAGATTATACAGTACCAAGATACTTTGCTTTTGTTGAAGAAAGAGAAATGACAC
Organism: Pinus taeda; assembly: GCA_000404065.3. Classification (NCBI taxonomy): domain Eukaryota; kingdom Viridiplantae; phylum Streptophyta; class Pinopsida; order Pinales; family Pinaceae; genus Pinus; species Pinus taeda. The sequence goes on along the minus strand of APFE030495783.1, from coordinate 144,674 downwards.
TTTTTTTCTTACAAGCCCATGTAATAGGTCCTGAACCAAGAGTGAACACATAACCTGCAGTAGACTTCTGATCATCAAGGTCACCAGCCCAATCGAAATTAGTGGAGCCAAACAATATAGGAGATGCTTCGGCACTGTAATGAATCCCAAACTTAACTATACCTCGAACATAATGAAGTATTCTTTTAGCTTCTTTCCAATGACTTTCATGTGAGTTTTGCATAAACCGAGAAGTAAGGCCAATATCGAAGGAAAGGTCAGGACGAGTATGGGTTAGATACAAAAGTTTTCCTACTAGTTGATGGTGTAAGGTAGCATGAAGTTCAGGGGAAGTACAAGTGACTGAAAGTTTGGCTCCAGACTAAAAGGGATAAAGGGTTGGCTTACAGTCTTCCATGTGAAAATGCCGTAAAATATCACAGGCATACTTGGACTAGGAAAGGGAAATACCTTCCTTAGATTGTAAGACTTGAAGACCAAGAAAATAAAGCAAGTGTCCTAAGTCTATCATTTCAAACTTATTTTTAAGGCTAGAATTTACATGGTTTATAAGGTTTGGATGACTACCAATAAGGATAAGATCATCAACATAAAGAACAAGAATGATAAGAGACTTACCCACTTTCTTGGTGTAGATAGTAATCTCAGAATGACACCGAGAAAATCCAGTTTCTAAAAGAAATCTATCCATTTTGGCATACCAAGCTCGAGGGGCTTGCTTAAGACCATAAAGGGATTTCTTAAGCTTACATACAAGGCTGGAGCTTGTTTGTATAAAGCTAATAAGTTTTTCCATGTAGATTTCTTCATGCAAGTTCCCATGTAAGAAGGCAGATTTAACATCCATCTGTTAGACTTCCCATTTGAAAGAGGCCGCAAGGGAAAGAACAAGGTATATAGAGTTCATTTTTGGAATAGGGGAGAAGGTTTTAGTATAGTCAATACCTTCAACTTCTGAAAAACCCTTAGCAACAAGACAATCTTTATGTTTATCAACTTTTCCATCTGGCCCATACTTGGTTTTGTAAACCCATTTGCATCTAACAAGTTTTTGTCCCTTCAGAAGAGGAACAAGATCACATGTATCATTTGCCAATAATGAACGATATTCTCCATTCATATTTGTGTCCCAATTTTGATGTGCTAAAGCTTCTGCAAAGGTGTCAGGATCATAATTCGTTGAAGCTTGAGCAAGTAAAGAAGAGGCTCTATTGAACTGAGAACATGTATGTTGTTGATCTGTAGGATCAATGGCAAGAGAAACTACTACATCCCAAGTATCACGGACCCATTTTGGAAGATGAGGAGCTAAAGGAGGATCCTGAGAAGGTGGCGGAGGATTTCATCCTTGCTATCATCATCTGAAGAAAAAATAGTTTCAGAAGTAGAAGGGATATAGAGAGGTGGCACATCCGCTGAACTGGGCTCATAGGGTTATATATTCTCAGCAAACTTTACATTTCTTCTAATGATAACATTTTTTGACTTAAGTGGAATAATTCCATATCCTTCGACATCTTCAGAATATCCAACAAAAATACATTTTTCACTCTTAGGTTCTAAAGCTTTATGTTTCTCATCTGGAATATGGGCCCATGCTTCACTTCCAAAGACACGAAAGTGACTTACATCTCGTTTAATTGAGATCCATGACTCTTCTGCAGTGATATTCTTTAAGACATTAGTAGGAGTGTGATTTACTATGTAATTTGCATAGTTAATTTCTTCTACCCAAAAATGAAGACTAAGTCCTTTAGATTGAAGCATAGAATTAGCCATTTCCTTTAAGGTGTGATTCTTCCTTTCAGCTACACCATTTTGTTGTGGAGTATATGAAACAATATGTTGCATTTGAATTCCATTCTCAGTGCAAAAGCTGCTGAATTTGTTGTTAGCATATTGTCTGCCATTATCAGATCTTAGCTTAAGAATTTGATGTCTAGATTGTTTTTCAACAAAGGCCTTAATGGCCAAGAACATGTTAAATAATTCATTCTTGAGTTTTAAGAAGTATACCCAAGTGCATCTGGAGAAATCATCAGTGAAAGTTAAGAAATACTTATAGCCAGACAATGAAACAACTAGAAGTGGACCACATAAATCACTATGCACAAGCTGTAAAGGGCTTGAGGTGTGCCAACATGCACGTTTCTCAAAACTATCCCATTGATGTTTTCTGAGTACACATCTGGAACAAACACCATCTCTACAAGATATCATTGGAAGACCTATCACCATATTTTATTTACATAGATTCTGAAGGGAGCGATAGTTTAAGTGACCAAATCGCTCATGCCAAAGTTTGCTCACTTCACCATTATGAGCAACAAATATCGAGGGAAGATTTGATGACCCAAAGTTGTTAAACCTATACAACCTTGTAGAATCATCATCAATGCCAATAGCTAAAATCTTCCTACGATCTCTTATGTCCTAAATTACAACATGGTGAGGTGAAAATTCAACGATTATACCTTCACCTAAATGAGTTATTTGATATACAAATAGAAGGTTGCAGGATAAGCTTGGAAGACATAATACATCATTAAATTGACCATTGTCTACATCAACAGTTCCAGTTCCTACAACACTAAGAGATCTATCATCACCAAGATATATATTTTTGGTGTTACAATCATCTAAAGAAGAAAACATGGCTTTGCTTTAGGCCATGTGATAAGAAGCTCCAGAATCAATGAGCCACTCATGAGAATGAGAAGAAGAAGATACATTTAGTGCATAACCAGATCGAGATGCTTGACAACCACATGCATAAAGTGTTATTCCCAAAGATGAAGTTGAAGTTGAAGAGTGCTCCAAATGGATGTTATGTTTCTTCATTGTTGCTTCCAAGGCTTCCATCTTTTTAAAGCATTTGGATTCTAAGTGGCCATCTCTATTACGAAAGTGGCAATGTATATCAGTCTTCTTCCCTTTGTTTTTATTTTCCTTATCATTTTCTTGAAATGATTTTTCATTCTGAGGTTGAAATTGCTCAGGACCCTTGTTTGGTTTAGGACCATTCTTTTTAGGATACTGCTTCTTAGGATTCTTTGAATTTGGTTGCTACTAGGTCGCTAAGGCTTTCTTAGAAGAGTTTCCAAGATTAAGAAGACCAAGATATAAGAGATTTTCTTGTTCTCTTATTAAAGAATCAAGAAAACCATTAAAAGAGGGGGACTTGTAGTATTGTCATTGAGACATAAATGCTTCTCTAGTAGAATGGAAGGTGGAAACAAACACAGAGTATGTTGGTCCCAACTTAGTAAGAATGGAATAGATAAGGCTACCATATTATTTCTTAACCTTAACACATTCCAAGAGAAGTCTAAGGGTCTTGAACTTAGACAAAAAATCTTCAATGGAAGAAAACTTATTGGGGTCCAATGTAAGCAACCCATCTTTGAGTTGACGGGCTTTAACTTCATTTTTAATTCCAAAAGCTTTAGTGAGATATTTCATTTCTTCGTTAGGAGTATTAAGTTCTACGATATGGAATCTAAGGTCTGGAGAAATAAACATCCATATCAACCCACGTGCTTGATCTTGCCTATTTTCCCATTTCGCTACCTTATCTTCATCTTGAGGTTTGGTTTCTTGGCCTAAGGCCATTATGTAAAGACCTTTACTTCCAAGTAAATCCACAATGTAGGACCACCATTGGAAGTAGTTGGTGCTGCCAAGAATTACTTGGCATGGACTTTCCATTTTAACAAAAACTAAAGTTTTAGATGCTGAAACTAAGTGTTCCAATGGAATCTCTCGAAACATTAGGTTGATTAAAAAGAATGGCTCTAAAAATGGCTTCTGGAAGAAGAAGTTATGGCTTTTTAAAGAAAATTTGTTGAAGATGCCGACGAAGTGCGTGAATGTGCAAAAATGAATGATAATGTTATATGTAAAAAAAATCTCCCCCCTTTCCAAAATTACGTGACTCACTTTTAAAAACAAATTATGTGACTCACTTTTATAAATAAGTGAAAGTCACTTTTACAATTGTACTTTATGAGCTACCCACTAAATTGTAAGTCAAATAAAAGATAAAGAGACTTTAGAATTATAAGTGACTCACTTTTTATAATGGGTGAGAACACTTTTACATAAATTAACTTTAAAGCATAAGCTACATGTGCTTTTTGAAAATTAACTCAACAAAAATAAAGACTTGAACCCAAGACCTCTATTCTCATAAAGTAACTTTCGACTAAGTGAGCTAGTTTAAAAGGTTGGCAATTTTTGGAAAAGAGGAAGGTTGTTTGGGTGTGTGATTACTTGAGAAAGCTTGTTTTTTGTCTACAAAACAAAAACCACAAAACAAAACATGGACATACAAAAAACACAAACCTTATGGTTTGAAGTTAGCTTTACCCGAAAACTAAAAAATTTCCTCAATGTTTCTAATTTTCCAACATCACACTAAGGCGCAACAGAAAATAACATATGCATGAGACGAATCCTTCCTTTCTGTTTCTAATTTACCTAGATCACGGAGAGTCATGGGGCCAAGAGTATACACACAAATGAAAGGTATAGATCTGGTAATAAAAAAACAAACAGATAAATAAACAGAGAGAAAATAACTAAGAACCGAAAATAAACATTGTATACCTATAGATCTTAAAAATGATGTAGCTAGGGCTACCGAAAACCTTTTCGCATGAACAAAAAGGGGTTCCTCACTGGAACAGATTCTCTTAATGCAATAGAGCAGTCCTCTCGGCCTGAAGTCAAACAAAAATAGTATATCTAGGAAACGACAGTCGGATGCAGTTCTACCAGCTTAAGATTTGGATCACCAATGGATCTGGCCCTCAAATAGCTCTTATACCGGGAAAGAATTTACAGGGTAAGTTCCTCAGAAAGAAAACCAAAGGACACCACTCACAAATAGATCACGCATCAATACACCAAAGTTCTTGACGTGGCTAAAACAGTCAAAGAGGGAAACAGTCCATGACCTGAGCCAACACAAACACTTCAAGAAATTTATTAATAAAAGAATGAGAATTTACATAAGCTTTTCTCATGAACAGTTACCCTACAAATGACCCTCCATGCTATTTAAATAGAGATCATGGACCAATTGGATGTCAAGGCATGGATCAAGTGTCGATAATACCAAGGAGAGAATGAACCATCAAATCACTACATATTGTGACCGTCGAATTGTAAGTTACAAAAGTACACAGTAAAGAAACACACTTTACCTAACCCTACATTAGACCAAGTTATACTTAACTATTTCCTATGTGTCAGAATATCCTAACAAAATTTGTTATACCACTCTTCTTTGAGTTGGAGAAGGAAAGAGGAAGAACACATAGATGGATGAAAATTGCAATATCAAAAAAGATAGAATAGGCGAGCCTCTTATAGGAGAAATTCAATGAAATGGGTAATGAATTGAATGATATGAAACTTACAGATACAATCATGAGAGAGCAACTACATGCATAAAACACAAGGTTAAGAATGTAGCTGCAAGAAAAAGAGACACAACTTCCTACTATGGGAAGTTTATCTACGGAATCCATATAGTGCAGGTAACCAACTAAATCCTCTGTCATTTTCCTCAGGGATTAGTGGCTGCAATTCTAGATAAACACACTAGCACGGTATGGGTCTTTACCTTTCCAATAATACAAACAATTAATTTAGGTTTTCAAAAAGGAAACCATTGCGGATATGGAGAAACTAGATGAGTTTTACATGCATAATATGATCCTAACATCTATGAGTTTTTGGGGCCCCAAATCAAGATTGGGAAAAATGTAACTTATGGCATTAGCCTCTTGGTTTACCAATGAGAAAACAAGATATGAAGAAGTAAAGAAGGTGATGGGAAAAGAAGAAAGGGATCCCTTATACATCAAAGTAGAATTAGTAAACCCCGAGGTTGTCATCAATAACCAGAATATCATCTCCTCGTATTCTCATTTAGCACCTAAGTACATGGAAACCCAAGAACTATCCATCATATATTTTGAGGACACCTTTAGGATGTTGGGAACAATGATTTTGCAAGCTTCTCAAAGAAGGTGGCATGCCCTACCTCATAGTTTACAAATCAAATAATATCATTCTCTAGAAAGACTAAGTAATGCCTTGGAGATAACCCCATTATACAAAAGGATTGTGCAAAGGCTGAAGATAAAATGGATATGACTCAAACTTTGTCCTCCCTTACTCTCGGGCCTACAATAGAGAAGGAACTAGTTAGAAGAATAAAAATAAGGGACAAACATAGAGGCAAATGTAGGTTTCTATCCATAGGGAGGTACACCATTTGAGATTCCTTGAGTTGTCGGAGTGGTCACCAGGGCCATGCATCAACTTCACATTAGTGGCTAAGCTACTCAAAGGACGAGCACTGCCTTTAGCAAGGGGTGATGATGGTTTCAATCAATAGGTATATTTTTAGGTTCATTATGTTATCTTGCAACTCTTAAAACTCTCATTTTCTCACATTAATTCACATTTCCAACCATAATATGTTTAGTAGGAATAATAAAGGGATTTTTTCATATCATATTGCCTACTCTTGTTCATATGCAGGACAAATAAGAAATTTTGGAGATATTTACCATGTAGGGGCTCCATGGAGACACCTAGAGAAACAAGGCCTCCTATAGTAATACAAGACCTCCTGTAGAAAAATTAGGCCTCCTGTAGTAATGAAAGACCTCCTATAGCACCTCCTATAGAAAACTTGTAGAATTATTTTCTTCAACCAGTTTTTCTCCATACTTTGACTATGGCATACTTAAGTTGAATAATGGCCCCCAAACTATGATTTTATGATTAGGGAAGACTCTAATACCAATCCAACCTTAAAATTTCCTCACTTCAACCATCAGATAGAAAAGCAAGTTTAAAATTAGTATTTTTCTTCATAGGTATGTTAAAGATTGGATTCCTCATTTTCAAGCAACTTTGAGTAGACAAATAATGAATGCAAGTAGGTTATTTATTTAATTAAGCATGCAAGTAGATTAGTATGATTTTGTTTAAGGTAGAATCACCCTAGGGTCTTGGGTTGGGAAACCCAATAGAGCGAAGGGCATACAACATAAAGAGACACGCAAACAAGCCATCCTAATACTTAAACAATTAAACTTGGCACAGAAGGTCTTACCCGTAGGTCCTACATTTGAATTCGTTCTCGTCAGGTTAAAATTCTCTGCTTCTTTCTTGCACTTTAAGACCTACAATTTATTCAAGGAAAGGCCTATACACCAAAAATAACTGAAATCATGTTCATGATATCAAGGTTAGATTGTATAAGCATGTAATAAAATAAGCATTAACACAAGATTTTATAAGCAAATCATGACATAAATTAATGCATAAAGACCATAATCATCAGGAACAAGAAAACACCTCTTTATTAATGTAAGATAAAAAAAATATGGAAGAACTACAACCTGAGTCATTCATCAGCTCCAAGGGAAACCATCCTCCGGATCCGTCCTGCCCAGGCCTCAACAATCCTCCTCCATAAGTATATACAAGGATGTCATGAACGGATGATGAACATCTCAAGAAGGAAAAATAGTTTTGTTATGAATTGGGAGTGCAGAAGGCACACGGATATCTTCAGACTTGATTAGGGATGTAATCAACTATAATATCAATATCTAATCCTTCCTCCTTCCTTAGGACTTCCCATTGAGATCTATTTATACTTCTCAAAATTAGTTTTTTCAGTTGAGAAATAGTTGGACCAAGGGCTATAGCAAGTGGGAATCTCGTCAAACACATAAACCCTACCCGAATTAAGCGACATTATATATTTTTTAATGTTTTAACATATATACATGGGTTGGGTATAGGATGACCCACATGCACACATGCTTTATATAGGGCATAATTGCGTATGGGATTTAAAACATTATTTTTCATAAAATGGACCAAGTCTAGTAAGGAAGGGTTGCCCTAGGCCATATCATAGAGCATCAAATCTACCAAGCGTGGTAAATGGTGCTATAGCAGATGCCCCCTAATATATGAGGTCAGAAGGGGTACATGATGGCTGAAATGTATTAAGTGTATAGAAAGAATCATACGAGGACCTAAGAGGAATTCACTAGATTTTAGCCTGCCAACTCAGTGGAAGAGCTCAAAAAGAAAGTTGTATGATGTGGGCATACCCATGCTCGGAGATAATAAATCATGTCTATAAATCAAATAAAAAATCAGACCTAATATGTATACAAGTATAAAATAACTTAAAATACATAGTGGATCATCTGATCATATCCATAGAAGTACATGTAAGAATAGCACATATAAAGAACTCATCAATGATGCTAAAGTAGAAAGTTGATCACCAAAGTCATAAAGCTGATCTACAAAGTACCAAGTCAAATAGTGGACAAATGGTACTGTGTGCAACTCGGGTGCCAACATATAGGATGTCGTTGTGATGGACTACAAGATATAAGGTAGATGGTGTCACTACCAGAAACATGAGGATCTAGTAAGTGAACCATCCAATGTTAACGCAAACCAAGGTCTTTACCGACTATCATGGTACATTTCTACTCATTGGGAATAAATGATCTGAAGTCGCCAGTGTGAGAAATCATTTGATTACCAATCATTAATGTATACCATTAAAAAACACGAGACTACTCACCGATAATGATGATGAGAGACAAGATACCCATTACAATCTAACAAGTGCAAATAAATGATCTGAAGTCAAACACCTGGAAGAATCTATCAATCAAGATAAAATGATGTATTCCCACTATTGATAGTGAAGGAATCTACTACCGATGACCGCAAACCATAAGGTACTGCCAAATGGACTCTAGACCTTGTTCCCAGAGAAATGAGTAGAAGTCGAAGGGAAAATATTTGTTGGAAGGAAGGCATTAAGGCATCCTTCATTAATCCAGTGTGAGTGTAACCTGTAGGCCAATAAGGTGGAAGGAATTAGATGAAGAAAGATGTGGTAACCTAACCAAAGAACTTTTCTAGTATACACAAGATGTAGCTAGTGCAAAGTAGAAACCCCTTGTACCAACCAATAATGAAAGCTAACACAGAGGCGTGGAATCCACCAATGAGGTCAAATGGAAACCAAGTTACTACATGAATCACAATGTGTGATAATGGAAGTTGTCGTCGAACACAAGGGAAAACACTCAGTCAAAGACCCCTAATATTGATCGATGTTGAGCACAAGGTCACCTATCAATGATGTAAATAGGGCCAGGGTGAAGCTCTAGGTATACTCTTAGAGTAATTTTTCATAATCGATAAGAGAAAGACCAACCAATAAGAAGTCAATGGAGACCTTCTCAGACCAACATGAGTAAAGGACCAAATAGCTAATGTGATAGTGAACATGATTTTCACAATCAAGTATGGCTGACTGAAAATAATTCAAGAGACACCGCCTAAAGGGAAACTCAGGTTTACTTCCCTTGAACAAAAGCACGATTCAAATGTGACAATATGGAAGCATATGATAACTTTGTATAATCTTTTCATTCAAGAGACACAAAAAAACTCTCCATATGATTGGAAGAGATAATCAACCAAAGGAGTACTGACTCAGTAACAAGGTTAAGGCTCTCCTAAGTCAAACTAAAGCCCATCCCAATGGAGGAAATACTTATTTTTGAGTGATTTTTTCAAGGGCGACACAACTGACTCTAGCTGCCATCAATCATGGAAGTAATGTCCCGTTCCCTCTCTTTTTGTAATATTTCATTTTTTTGTCTTAATCATATTTGGAAACCTTGAAAAGGAATAAAATAATGGCTATAACATAGTGGAAAGAATGAGTGTTGAAGTATGTATGTTCCAGTTCCTGAGAGTGGAACATGCCTATGCTTAATGCAACGTGACGAAACTAGTCAGTGACACTCAAAGGAATGTTCTTTCTACGGATAGATGGGTGTCAAGTTGCAGACCAAATAATTGCAAGTTTGATTTCACAAAAATATTTGGCCAGAAAAGAGGCTTAAACATGAGTGCAAGTGAAGCTGGCTAAAGCCCAAAAGGTGCAAAGAGTCAACATGCAATGTGGTAGTACAACTCAAGACAAAGGAGCCTCTAGGGTATAAATCCAGAAAAGTAATGAGGACGAAGGAGAACAAAGCATCATCGCAAAAAGTCATGGGAGGAGTAAAGAGGACTACTGAGCCTAAGAAGAAAAGTTCAACATGGGTACCAAGTGACAACAAGGTACTATCTACGACGCCCATGATAACGTAGGTTCTACCACACAAGTTATGATACTTCTAATCAATGAGAAGGTTTTGTGTCATATCTTTTTGGGCTCTATCCTAAGGCCGAAATGGGAAAGGAAACTGATAAATGCACAATGAAGTCGAGAAACCTAACTTGTATGCCAGTTTCAAGAAACAATACCTCTAAAACTGGATTAGCCATAAAAATGCCTAAAGGAGAAGTCTTCCAAGTTCTATAGACATAATTAGGAACACTAGACAAGTAGTTAATTCATACCATATATAAAACTCAGACAAAATTTTGTGTTATAGAATACAAAACTTTAAAATGCGTACCTTATATGTACAATATGGTACAGGGAACCACTCAGCCTTGCGGCTTATGCATAATAGTTCTTCAGTAAAAGCCCCTTACGGGGCTCAGGCCAAGGACTTCTTTGGTAGTTAAAACTCATGGCTTCAAAATGTTCTCCTTGTGAAGACAACTCAACTGCCAAGAAATCATGAGAACTAGAAGGATCAAAAGAGGGAATTAAGGGGTCCCATTTCCCCATTGAAGAAATCACTCTGTCAACTGTCGAGACCAATTCCGAAGAAGGAAAACAATAGTTAAAAGGATCCTTCTCAGAAGCAATTGAACATTGAGGATACAATGCCACATAGTTCACTCGTGGCCGAGTAGAGTCTACTTGAACACTTGGAACATACCAATGGGTGTTCTGTTGTAAATTCAAATTAGGGGGGTGATTATCAAATCCGAGATTTTTAATAGTGACAATATTTTTTCTACGAGGAAAATACATCACTCGAAAGAGTGAAGACACCACAATGTTCATAGCATAGAAAAAAACAAGCCCAAGTAGCCTATTAATGTCTAAAGGGTTATAAACCGCCATCATATCAATTAAGACAATCTTCCCACCTAAAGTAATAAGCAATTGAGGAATAACACCCATAGATTCACCAAGTCTTCTATCATAGGCTAACAAATGATTATTAGCTTCCAACAACTTTGGAGAACCTAAAGCTTTCCAATTCAAGGAGGATATAATACTTGCAGAGGATCCTTCATCCACCATATATCAATAGACATTTGTGGAATTAACTCTAACCTTTGTTTGGAAAGGTGCAATAGAAGGAAGACAAGGCCTGACAAGATTATCCCAATCAAAGGAGACAATCCTAGAACTTGGAGGGGGTAAAATCAAATATACTAAAATTCCCCCTAGAATAGAAGACTTTGTACTAGAAATCAGGAAGAATATGTTGTTAGGAAATTCACCCCCCAAACGAGTAGTGGAATTAGACAGAGATTTCACTAGCTTGACCACTTCATCAACCATTGGTTGATGAGACTGTTGAGAAATCATAATAGATTCAGGAGTAAAAGGTCCTTTAGAATCAGACCATGTCCCTTTTACCACTGGAATACCAGGTCACAAATCGGTAAGATGGTCTCCCTTACATACATTACAAGGGAACTTAGGTTTAAATCTTCTACACCTAGGTTTCTGATCAACATCCATTCCAGCAACATGACTAGCAGTGGTTGGTGGAGACACCGCAACATGACTCGCAGAGGTTAGTGACTCTTTCCTAATAGAGATAGGAGTTTTGCCCCCATCCCTACTCATAGAAGTAGGTGAGTCAATAGAAATATGACTCACAGAGGTAGGTGACCCATTTCTAGTATGATTTGCAATGACTAGACTTATGCCACCACTAATATTCACAAAAATAGGTGAGTCAACAGAAATATGACTCATAAAGGTAGGTGACCCATTGCTAGTATGACTTGCAGTGACTAGACTTATGCCCACAGTGTGACTTGGAGTGGTTGAAAGCTCATCACCAACATGACTTGCAAGGGTTGGTGATGAATTACTAGTATGACTTGAAGTCACTAGACTTATGCCCTCGGTGTGCCTTGCATCAGTTGAATTCTCATCTCCAACATGACTTGCAAGGGTTGGTGATGCATTTCTAGTATGACTTGCAGTGACTACACTTATGCTCCTAGCGTGACTTACAGTGGTTGAAAGCTCATCCCCAACATGACTTCTAGGGATTGGTGATGATTGATGGATAGAATTCTTCTTCTTCTTCTTCTTCCTCTTTCTCTACTTTTTATATGTATTATTACAAGAGGGAGGAGAAAGAGGAATCCTATATTTCTCTTTTGAAGAAGATGAACAATTAACACCAATTTGATGCCCTTGAAATAAATAATTCATCTGAGAAGCTTCAAGAAAATTTGGAATATTTAGAGTGGAACACAACGAAAATGGTAGTCCAACATTCAATCCAAGAATATTCAAAGTGGCCATCAAGGGGGTATGAACGTTTCCAAAGAACAGAAAATCACAAGCATCCTCTTTTGAAGGGGTCCCTTGGCTGTCCTCTATGGGAATATTGGTCAGATACAACTTATACACAAACCATTCCCTTACAAGATTGTACAGATGACTTTCCAAGGAAGATAGATGCACAATCGAACCTTTGCCCTTAAGTAGGCAACTCCACAACTTTCAAGAGAAAGATCAAAATCCTTTCAAGGTGAGTGGAGTGGTTGGTCAGTCACTCAGAATCGAAGGTCCAAACATGACAAGAAAAATCCACCTAAAGCCAACTCAATACAAAGATAAAATAGAACTCCACTATAAAGTCCCTAAAGATGCAACCAAACAAGAAACTTGCAAGTACTTTCATTCCAGGTGATGAGGACCAGACGCTAAAATACAAGAAATTTAAGTAAGGGACCATTCAAAGATAGTTTGGGATAATTACAGCCCAAGCCTAGCAGTAAAGGTAATAAAAACAGTTATACTCACCCCCAGACAAAAGCCTGTTCCGGTGTGAGTACCCAAGCTTCACAAGGGTACCCTCCGAAAGTACTAATGAATGTGATGCAATGTCTGCCTCAAGTGCCGCGGGATTCCCCTCGTTAGCAACCTATGCAGTCCCTAGGAATAGCAACTATGGACACCAGTTCGTATCAAAATCCGGGTGGAATAGTGTCGGGGTGGGATCCAAGAAGTAGGAGAGGGGGTATCTTTCTTTCCTGGTCTTCACTTTCCCTCTTGCTTGACTCCCAGTAGAAACGCGCTTTACCAATCTTTCTAACTACACTAGATTTCACTCATTATTCGAGATCTATGTTTAACTATTTGAGTGGCCTTGGAGACATAACTCTCCACTGACCTATTCTAAGGCCCTAAAGAGCTAGACTTGTTGATGTAATTAATGAAAAATATAAAAAAATGTTCTAGTTCTTTTTAATTAAGCGCTTGATTTTAAAAGGTTTTTCTTTAGGTCACGGGTAAAATGAGAGTGCAACTTGTGGTGTTTTGGCGCAAAATAAATCAATAGGAGCTTAGCTATATCAAAATGCATCTATTTTTATTTGATGAAAAGAGATTTATATAAGCTTCTATGAATAAACTTGTAAAAGTTTTTTTTTTCCTTTTTTAGAAAACACGCTCCACACGTTCAAAATTTAACAAAAAGACTAAAATTCCTTAATGCAAACTATAATGAGGGTGCAATATTCTATGGATGCTAATACAATAAGCAAATGTTTTCCTTCACAATATCAATAGGCCAACTTGACTACAAGAAGGGGACAAATTCAATGAGAAACTTCCCTCAAAACCAAGCAAAAACAATCGAAAAGCTCACAATTTCTCAAAAATAATGAAGAAAGAAAAAACAAAAACTAAAAAGAGAAAGAAAGGAAAGAATGATGTTTTTGTCCTTTTCTTTTTTAAAGAACCCAAAAAAGTTTTTGAGAACACAAAGACTACTAAAATTCCAAGACCAAAAACATGCATAAAGAGTCCCAAAATTTGCAAGTTATGCGCATCATTAATATAATAAAACTTGAAATGACAAAGGACTACAGACTTTCATAGATTGATTTGCACAATAGTATAAAGGACTTCAGAAAACCAAAAGAATATCAATAAATACTTTCAAGATTTCCAAATAGGCACCCAATACCCATGAAAAACAAAATAGGTAAACCAAAAAAGGAAATCAAAGCAAAGCAATCTGAAAGTTGGGTTATAAACAAAATGCCAAACAATTGCTTGTTCTGCAAAGTCAGAACAACCAAGAACTTCTACAATAAGCCTTGAACCCAAAGCCCAAACTGAAACTTTACTCAAAAAGAAAACAGTAGGTTGACTAGATTTTTCAACAAGGAGAAGATTAGAAACTGAAAACTTGCATGAAAGCAGAGCTTTACTGACAGTGAATGACCAAAAAACAACAAAAGCCACCAGGAAACAGTCTTAACTAGGTCTAAAATTTTGAAAAATTTATTCTAAAGAAGGTATATGTGACTGTGCAAAGACAAAGAAGTGTGTATACATGACAGAAATAAAGGAAAATCACATATACACAAGTTTCTTTGAAGAAACTAGCATTTATACGTTATTGTATCCTCTGAAAAGTGTGTATATAAAGCCCAATAAAGAAAAACAAAATATCCAAGCCTGATCCAAATGATCAAACTCGATGCCTAGGAAGAAAACCAGTCATAAACATTGTAAAAGAAAGAAACCAATCAAGCAGACCCTAATCAAGAAGAAACAACCCAATCTAGGAAAAACAAGAATGCATCCCCACTGGAGTTGCCATTTCTGTTTTGGGTAGAATCACCCTAGGGTCTTAGGTTTGGAACCCCAACAGAGTGGAGAGCATACAACATAAAGAGACACAGAAGCAAGATATCCTAATACTTAAACAATTAAACTTGGTACATAACGTCTTACGTGTAGGTCCTACATTTGAAGTCGTTCCGTTAGGGTTAAAATCATCTTCTTCTTCCTTGCACTTTAAGACCTTCAATCCGTTCAAGGAAAATCATATACACCAAAAATAACTCAAAGCATGTTCATGATATCAAGGTTATATCTTATAAGAATGTAAGAAAATAAGAACTAACGTGATATTTTATAATCAAATCATGACATAAATTAATCCATAAAGGCCATAATCATCAGGAACAAGACAATGCCTCTTTATTAATGTAAGCTAAAGAAAATATGGAAGAACTACAAACTGAGTCATATGTCGACTCCAAGTGAAACTGTCCTTCGGATCCTCCCTGCCCAGGCCTCAACAATCGTCCTCCATAAGTATACACATGGATTTCATGAAGGGATGATGAACATCTCAAGAAGAAAACAAAGGTTTCCTGTGACTTGGGAGTGCAGAAGCCACAAGGATATATTCAGACTTGATCAAGGATGTAATCAGGTATAATATCAATATCTAATCCTTCCTCCTCCCTTAGGCCTTCCCATGGAGATGTATTTATACTTTTCCATTTTTTTTTTATTTTGTTTATTTTGTTTATTTATTAATTTATTTATTTTTTTCCTGTAGGGGAACAGTCGGGCCAGGGGCTATAGTAGGTGGGTATCCGGTCAAACCCACAAACCCATCTCAAATTAAGGGATATTATATATATTTTTAATGTTTCAACACATATACATGGGATGGGTATAGGCTGACCTGTGTGTACACATGCTTTAGTTAGGCCATACTCGTGTATGGGATTTTTTTATATAGAAAATAGATGAAGTATGATAGGGAAGGGTTTCCCTAGGCTATACAATAGAGGGTCAAATCTACCAATGGTGGTAAATGGCGCTATAACAGATTTACTTCTTCAAATAGACTGGAATTTTCCTTTCATGCAATTTTCATTAGCATTTACATTTAATGAATGGAATTTTCACCTTTGTAGTTAAAATCATGTTCATTTATGCTTTCATAAGAATCTTTCACTATAATTAGTTGGAGGAGTGGTCTTTGAACACCTTGATCTTATTTCATGAATGTGGGTGATATTAGTAGAACCTAACCTATTGTGCATATATCACTCTCACCTCTAAGTTTTTATAAACATCGAGTTGATAATTTAAGTTGTGAAGCCCTTGGGAGTTGCAACATCATTGGGGCAATATGAGGGCTCATCAATGGCACCAAAAAAATCTTGAATTAGGTCATAGGTCACCAAGTAATGAAACTCAAGGAAAAATTCAACCCAGGAAACTAGTTCCACTTGAGGAATTTTTTTATCATAATTATATACTAACCAAGGTGGTCGTTAAACTAGTGGATGAGAGTGTGCAAGAACATATCATTAGCATAAAAGAAAACCAACAAGAGGTATAACATTCCAAATCTTTGCAACAAAACTATAAAGAGAGGTACATCGAGTTATTTAAGCAATTTAAAGATGTTTTTGCATGGAGTTATGAATATTTGAAAACTTTTGATACTTCCATTATTCAACATAGAATACCATTGAAGGAAAATACTAAGCCTTTTATACAGAAACGTAGGAGATTTAATCCCATATTACTAGCTGTGATAGAAAAGGAGATCAGAAAGTTGGATGGAAATATCATTTTTCCAATGAGATACTCCCAGTGGGTGGTAAATTTGGTACCAATCAGAAACAAGAATGGATATATGAGGCTGTGTGTGGATTTCTGGAACCTGATTTAGTGCTCACTAAAATATAATTATCCCCTCCCTGACATGAACCACCTATTGTAAAAAGTGATGGGTACATCTAGAATATCCAGGATGGATGGCTTCTCGGGTTACAATCATATAGAAATGCACCCAAATAATAAGGATATGACTACATTCACAAGATCATGGGGTACCTTTATGTGTGATAAAATTCCTTTTGGGTTGATGAATGTGGGAGCTACCTTTCAAAGGGCCATGGATATTATACTTGTGGGATATAGAGATCGGTTCATAGTTATCTATCTCAACGACATGGTTTTTTTCTCTAAATCGAATGAATATCACATAGAGAATTTTATACAAACCTTCCTCAAATGTAGAAAATTTGGCCTTTCATTGAATCCTAGGAAGTCATTCTTTGTATTGCAGGAAGGAAATTTGTTGGGACATATTGTCTCAAAATAAGGTAACAAGATCGATCCATATTTGGTCAAAGTAATTTTGAAGATTGGCTTACCTTTGAATATGAAAGAAGTTCAATCCTTCTTGGGTAAGATCAATTCCTTGCACAAATTTATTGCAAATTCCTCATAACACTTAAAGCACATTACTGAAATTCTCAAGAAAGACAGTGAAGTTAGCTAGACTCTAGATGCATGAGAATAATTCGAGCAAATAAAGAAATCCATTATGGAAGCCCTAGTTTTAGCGAGTCTCAATTTTGATAAATAGTTTCATATTTTCTTCTTTTCATCTCAACATACCATATCGATGGTTTTATTGAAAAAGAATGAAGAAGGTTAGGAATAACCCATAGCATTCTTCAGTCATGCCCTGAGAGATGTTGAAAAGAAATACATTATTTTAGAGATGAAACAATATGTTATGGTAAAGGCTTTCAAAGCATTTTAGGAATATGTTCTACACTCTAGGATGATAGTATATGTATTTTCTGCAATAGTAAAAGAAATACTCATTTAACCTAATAGTGATGGTCAATGAGGAAAATGGATAGAAAATCTAAAGGAATATGATATGGAGATAAAGCCTGCTAAGCTGGTTAAAGGTCAGGGATTAGCCAATTTTTTGATGGAATAAAATCACGCTGCACTAGAAACATGCACTAATGAAGATTTTTGCAATATTTGTGGAGAGGAGAATCCACAAGAACCTCCTTCAAATGAAGAGAATCCAAAAGAACCTCTTCATCGTAGAGGAGATAATCTAGAAGTAACTCACTTTCCAGTAGGAAGGAATCCACAATAACCCTTCCCGCTACATGGAAGGAATCCACAAGAACCCTTCCTGAATGACCTCTCAAAATTCCAACATTCTTCCTAGTATTAGGATATCATCTTCTTTTTGTACAATTTGGAATGTCCACCAAAGCTCCTAAAGGAAAAATTCATATATTGAAAACTGAAAGCAATCAAATACTACATTCTGGCTAAGGGGTTGTTATGGAAAGATCATATTTAAGTTCTACTCACATTTGTAACCGAAGACCAAGCATCAAAAATAACATCAAAATTTCAGTGAGGAGCATGTAGAGGATATCAGGCATGGAAGGTCATGAATCACAAAATATTAAGGGAGGGATATTATTGGCCCTCCCTCCTCAAGGATATAAATGTGGTTGTTCGAGTATATCCTAAATCTCAGTTATTTGCAGGAAAGTAGATGCTTAAGTATCTATCGCTAAAGCTAATCTAGGTTTGGTGTCCTTTCCAACAGTCGAGGTTAAATTTCATTGGATAAATACATCCACACTCAAGTGGAAAATGTAAATATATTCTCACAACCACATATTATTTCACCAAGTGCGTGGAAGCCATCCCAACCTACAGAGATGATGATAATGTCGTTATAGCCCTTTTAGAGGACAATAACCTTTCAAGATTTGGTCGCCCCACAAGGATTATGAAAAACAACTCTGAAGCCTTTAATTCTTTTAAGCTGATGCATTTTTGTTAATATTATAATATAAAGTTGTTGCATTCCACAACCTACTACTTACAAGGAAACTTTCTAACATAATAGACTAATACAAATTTACTGAATAATATCAAGAGGATGTTAAATAAGAACAAGAGGAATTGGGATGAAAATCTCAAATAAGTCTTATGGGAAGACAAAATCAACATTAAAATATCTACTGGCAAGTCCCCATACCATTTAGTGTATGGAATGGGTTTGGTCTTTTTATAACCCTCATATTTCCAGTGGTTAAATTGTTACAAGAGGAAACACCAGGTATCATCCTAACGAGGGACGAATCTATGAGATGATAGAGGTTCAAAAACAAAGAGTAGAAGCCTTAGCCAAAGCTGAAGTTCACCAACAAAGGGTAAAGGTTGTGTTTGATAAAATGGGGAAGGAACGAGACCTACAAGTTAGTGATCTTGTGCTGAAATGGTACTCTCTCAAAGCTAACAAAGGAAAACATAACAAGTTTGATAATTTGTTGACTAGCCCATTTCAAGTGCAAGAAGTCCTTCATAACAACAATTATTTGTTTGAATCACTAGACGGAGACCCTTTGGGGAGTGTTATGAATGACATGTTTGTAAAGAAGTTATTCACATAAGAAAATAAAGAAAATAAATAAATAAAAATATTTTGTTCATGCCTAGATGTTTTAAATTTTGGAATTACTTTTCAATAATGCATGAGGAGAAATGAGCTAAGTTCTTGAGTTTCAGACTCCATAGTCCAATCTTGAGAAGGCACTAGAACTGCAAAGTTATCAACAAACCATAAGGGCTCGTTTTCCCCCATGGAGCTGATGTTTGTGTTAGTCGCAACACCTTTGTGAAAAGAGGATTTCAAAATATATGGTGAGGCCACTGTAGGAGATAAGAGATCCTCAAGCCTGAATTGTGGCTAGTATGGTTGTGATGATCAATCTAGAATAACAACAAGTTTTCTCGAACATCGCATGTCATACCATAGTCCATGAGTGTGGTTGTGGGAGTGTTTTAAGGTTCACCAAACATAAGCATGCTAAGCTACAAAAAACATGACATAAATGACAATGGACAAGTAGTGCTAGCAAGATGCCAAGCACTGCAGATTCGATGTTAGTGATGTCAGTCCATCAAATGGCTAAGATCCTTCTACACCCTCAAGATGCATGCACAATAGTTCATGGAGGTCATGCGGAGTAGGCCGCATGTTAATAGCATGAACCCCGTACATGACCTTGTCGCTTAAGATTTTTTCCTCTCACCCAGCACAAAGTTCTGCCATGTTTCCTCACCCATGTCATACCACCTGTCACTTTCCACCCACCACCACGCCAGCGTCCATGTGAACCTCCATATATCTCCCCTCTTTATCCACCTCATATTCCATTCCACTCGCCATATCTATAGCCACATCCTCATGCTAATATTTTCCATCCTCCACGTGTCTTGACAATTACCATGATCTCATGAGAGGTCTCAGTAGAAAGGCTAAGTCACACTATTAGACAACAGAGAGAGGAATTCATTGGAAAACTATAGTGGGTTCCACACCATGAAGCCGCCTGGTAGATAGCGAAGCCAAGGAGGTTGTGGAGATGAACACGTGGTAGCTATCCATCGCTTTCTCACCATCTCAAGACCTTCCATGGCTAGTCACTCAACCATGCAAAGTATCACCATGTGTCAACTACCACAGAGAAAGAGAAAACTAGAAGGCAGACATATTTCCTGAACCACTAGTATCTTAAGCTACTTCTACATAAGGACTAGAGAGGTTGGATTTTACACGATTATGTAGGAATGTTTCTATGTAATTCCTTAATTCAACTTTGTTTCCCAGTTGCAAGCACAAATTACCTATATTTTAACCAGAGAACCCTTCCAATTTCCTTTCTCCTGGATAATTTTCTTTTCCTTATTTGATCATAATTTGCGAGAATATAAAATTTAGGTCTATGTCCCTAAGCATGCAGTGCAGAAGGGTTCTCTTATTTTGGTACTTCAATTATTGTGTTTACTAAAGCTCCTCAGATCATACACACAATTTGCAGGCCTATGTCATCATTAGCTAAGATTTATGAGAGGCAAAGGGTTTAGTCCTTTTTCTATGAACCCTCAAATTTTGCACTCCCACATTGTCTTTCAAGGTCAATTTGAGTCCCAAGAATATCCTTCACTCCCCACCATACAATATTCTAAATGTCCACATTGCAAATGCACAGTCCATCCCTTGAGACAACCGCCAACTTCCTGTATGTTTTGTTGAGGCAATTAGTTCTCTGAGTATATTTTGAACTCAAACCCCTTCAATTTCTACCTCTCCAACTAAAATCCCCATCAAGATGTCAGCCAAAGGGAAATAAATGAGCTTGATATTATGGACGAGATGAAAAACAATAGGGACATATTGTTGATAACAAACGACATGCAAAATGCTATTTAAATTATTTTGGAAACAAGTGGCATATCAAATGATGATAACAACATGTATCGCTCGGGGTTGGTCTATGTTGTTTTCCATCAGGTCTTTAATTTTTTTGAGATGGCTACGTGCTGCAATAAGAGATATATACAAGAGAGGAGAGTACTTGTGTCATCCCATGATGGCTCGGAGATAATTAGAACAACCCCCAGAGCCATCATAGCCATGTTGTCATTTCAAATTTGGACAGATTTATATGAGTTGAACACGGATGAGATTGAAATGAAATGGGTTGACTTGGCACCTGATATGCAACAAGTAGTGAAATCTTGTCTCAAGAAGGGAATACCACCACCTCCTAACCAACTCACCTAACACATCTCAATTTTTGAACCACTGTTACCCATATCATTTTCTATAATGTCCCAAATCCTAGGTTTAGATTATCATAACCTCAACATCCCTTGGCCTTTTAGTGTCTTTACACCATGCATCTACTAAAACGTGTATGCATTTTAAACTTCCTTTAATTCTTGTCCAATGAAATTCACTTCATATGTAAGAATCGCAAGAAGTGAAATATTTCCGCTACCAATCATGCCTTATACACATGTTCATTCCTGAGTAATACCTCTATCTAGAACATTTCAATAGTAGATTAACATGCAAATTTATTAATGACATATTACTCATTTCCCAGGGTCCACAAACCCAAAAAAAATCAAGTCTTCTTCAAATATATTTCTTCGTTGATTTCAATCCTATATACCCGCTTGCATGGTCAACCATTTATGGGAATTCCTTATTTTTTCAAAAAAACACTTCAATTTACTTTGGAAAGTCATGTGAGTCACTAGAATCTTTTCAAAAATAATATTTTCATAAGGATTTATGGTTTTGACGATCAACCGTACCAATTTCCTACCTTACTTGATCACCACATTTTTGCGATATAGTATATCTGGTAAAGGTTGATTAGTGATCGAGTACATTTTGTCTCAAAGAAGGAAACAACTACTTTCCACTTCTCACATAATGTGGGACCCCTCAATTTAATCACAAGGATTTCTCTAGATACTGTGGAAAGGATTCTCAAGAGTTTTGATTTCCCAAAGGTTGGGGCTTGGAGGTACAACCTATATGGAATTATCTACAAAACGAGAAATGATAGGGATTAAGAGAACCACAAACACAACCTGAATCCTAGGATTGAAGAATATGTCAATAAGGATAGTTGAGAATAAGTCAGGGTTCTTCTCCACGTAACCCAGGTTGCTCTGAAGAGGCTCAAAATTTAAATTCTTTGGATCTCAATGAAACTAGGACCAAATCGATGAGCTCATCATCATAGTTCCAATGGCACAAATGGTACTCCAATCTGACTTCATATGTGCATGCCATTGACAGTAAAACTTTCAAGTCAAAGGAGCAAGACTTTTTTTGTTAGCTAAATTTGGACCACGACTAAATTTGGAAACCTAGCTAAATCTAGCAGAACCCACTAAATTTGGTGGCAACTAACTGAGCAACAAATTAGCACTACATCGTGGATGAATGATACCAAATTGTTGAATGTTTAATTTTGCATGTAACCCCTAAAAATCAGACATAAAGTTTCAATGATTTAAAAAACAAAAAAAATATATTAAAAAAATAGGGTGCTAGGCCAGCAACCCAATGACCCCTAAATCAAATATATATATATATATATATATAGATATTGATTATTGGTCCCAAGGACCATGTCATTATAATTACCACCATTTAATGGGTGGTCGATGGGAGTTGAACTGGCAATGATGGTGGCTGGCCCGCAAAATGACGATCCCATTGCAAATACAAATGCCACATTTGGAAAGACGTCGCATCAAATAATAATTGTCTCATAATTTTTTGGGAGGCCACAAGTTTGGAACCTAGGCATATCGCCACCTAATATGAGCACCCATCAATGACCCAATGAGCTCGTCTCTTGAAACCTTTGCCACCACACAAAATTTAAACTCAAGTTTTGCATTTGATAGGGGGCTAAGACGGCCTTGAAGGAACCACACAGTGGTCGAACCAAGATGTAACACAGGTATGCAAGTTGAGGGTGGAACCTTGACCACTAGTGGAACCATGATTTATAATCTTGGAGGAATATTTTATGTTTCTTGGAGGCCCAAATTTTGACAGTGTTAGAAATATGTCAATTTTATATTCATATTTCTAAGAATTTTGCCAGGAATTTGATGGTATAGATGATTTACAGATCTAAGTAGTTGATTTCCAAGACTAAAAAAATTAAGCAGTGGAACCTTGATGCAGGAATCTAAATCAAGTAGTGGAACTTTGATGCAAGGAACATGTCGGTACAACCTGGTTTGCCATTGAGTAGCCGTTTTCAAGCCATTGTCAACTTGGGAGGTATATTAATCCTTTTTGTGTCACCATATGTGAGAAGTCCATCTTTTATGCCACCTTGTGTGAGAGGACTATTTTATGCTATTTATGCCACTTTTATGAGAAGTCATTCCTTTTTCATGTTAAAGGAGAACATATTGTGATTACAAGTTCTTTATAGGAGAACGTCTCTTTGGATGGACATGGAACTTGGGATAAGAGTTTCATCCTTCTGTTGAGATATATTTTTCCATGTACTCATCATCTTTAGTATAGACTATTGAAGCGACCTTCTCACTCTTGACCGAGGGCCTCGAGATGTATTTCACACTCAACAAACTCTATTATCATGTGTTGTGTTATGATTGGTTCATGGTTATTTTCTTCTTGTTTATGTTGATGGATTGGTGAAGTATTTTTTAGAGAATCCTTTCTCATATTTCACATGCAAATATAAGTGTTAATTAAAGATCTTGTATAATGGAGATATTTATTTAAGAGTATTCACAATTTTTTTTCATATGCAGTGCTATCAGAGTAGCCTGACCATTGTTCCAGGGATTTTTAATGTCATCATGGGAAAATGATTGAAGCTAGAAAGACATCAAGAGTTAGAAGACATCAATAATTTCATTCAAGAAAATAATGCAAAGCGTAGAAAACTTATACAAGATGAAGTGGAAGAGAAGCGAAAGTTGGGGCTCTTCTCCAAGGAAGCTATCAAGGACCAAATTGGAGAATGCTCCACTACAAAAGGAGAGAATACTAGAGAATATGACCAAACATCATCGAAGAAATTAAAGGTAATGGAATCTCCTTCTCATAATATTATTTCTATTAGAAGAATTGAGACACCTATTTGAAGAACTAGCATAAGAATCCTCACCAAGATGATGTATAAAGGAGGAAGACTTGGTATTGATGGCAAAGAAATTACATAGCCATTGGATGTTATATGAAGGCCTTGATTTATAGGATTGGGGTACACTGAAGGAGAATGTTCGGAAGCAGAAGCAAGGGATTCCTAAAAAATAAGAATCCAAACCATTGCCAAAATGATTGAGGAAAGAAGATGTTGAGAGAAAAATGCAATCTGCCTGTGAGAGTGAGCATTACAAAAGAAGAGATAAGGAACATTATTATTGCCTGATAGGGACTAGATGAAACCAAGCAAGCTGATGAGCCCCAATATTGCAATAATAATGTTGCAACTCCCAAGGCTACCAACTTAAATTATCAACTCACGTTTCATATAAACTTAAGAGGTATCGCCACTATATATGCAACATAAAATGTTTCCTTATTTCATTGATCTCATGTAATGTAGTGAATGTCATTAAATGAAATCCTAAACTAAATGCAAACATCGAAATGTTACCCTATTTTCAAGAAATGGAAATGCTACTTTCTCAAACGTAAACATTGATCCTAATTGCAAGAAGGTAAAGGTTATGTTATTTACAAGAATGAAAAGTACTTGTATATTCGTAGAATTTAAACCTTCTACTACTTGCAACAATTTGAATCATTAGTCTAATTTC
Source organism: Pinus taeda (assembly GCA_000404065.3). Taxonomy (NCBI): domain Eukaryota; kingdom Viridiplantae; phylum Streptophyta; class Pinopsida; order Pinales; family Pinaceae; genus Pinus; species Pinus taeda. The sequence continues at coordinate 119,662 of APFE030495783.1, read as the reverse complement.
AGAATGTGAAAATTTCCCTTGAAAAGGAACTAATCCTATGCAAGAGAAACAATTTAGAATTGAAATCCTAAGAGCATGAATTCAAGGAAATAGGCCTAAGTGGTATTTATTCTTCCCTAATCATGGATTTAGAGCCTAGGGGTCATTATTCAAGTCTAAGAGACAAAATCCAATCTTATGGAGAAAATAGGTCAAGTTTACACGTGCTACAGTAGTGCTACAAGAGGTGCTATATGAGGTGCTACAGGAGGTCCTCTTTTTCTATAGGGAAGATAACTTGTCGAATCCCCAAGTAAATCAAATGAAAATAGGATGGATTTTTTTTTTATTAATTAGGATGTTTCAATACTAAATTTCAAGCTAAATCACTCCAAAATACCATTGTTAACACGTGCTAAAAAATAGCAGAACATTACTACACTAAAAATTGGAAATTCAAGAACCAGAGAGCTAGTTAACCTACCAAATGCCTGACCTAATAAAGTGGAAATTATATTGGGTAAATTTTTTATATTATCTTAAATATTTTTATGACCCAATAGATTTGAAATAAACCCAAATTAATCTCATTAACATGTTCTAAAATATAGTGGAAATTTATTTCTATTTTGTTACAAGGGACTTTTAGAAATTCTAGATTTGTGAACTAGTAAACCAATCCAAGTAGCTCAATGATGAAGCTGAATTTTAAAAGTTTGTCTAAAGATGAACAATGTTTCTTACTCGTTAAATAAGCTACAAAACAACTTACTTAAATCATTTAACAAATGTAATCTACAGCAAAAGAAGCATGAATAGTAAATGCAGAAATAAGAGATGCAAGTGAAAAAGACATTCAAAGGAAATAAATAAATTGTACAAGAGGGGTATGAGGTTCCTAAGATTTCCAAGCCCAAGAAAAAGGATAGTCCTATGAAGGGAACCAATCTGTAAAAGCTAAAAATGGCACCAAATTTCATTATTTGAGTCAATTCAAGTATATCACTGCTAGAAATGAAAGTTGAAGATTATAAATAACAAGTTTTAACCACTAGAAGACTAACAAATGCATGCCTATAGAGTAAAATTAGAATTGGTACTTATACAAAGTGATGAGTAAGAATTTTCCTTTAAAGGAGGCAACTTTTCCCTCTAAAATCCATCAAAAAGTGGATCTAGTTCCCAACACTAGGAATTTGCATTAAATGACAATGAACACATTCCTATATTTTCTCAATTAGTGGAGCTCAAAAAATTGTTCAATAATTTCATAGTATCCTTTTCATTTATTATCCAATTTTGATCCTCTTGTAGCAAGGAACAAGTCCCTAGATTATATCCTCCTCCCAAATCTTCATAATCTTCCCAATATTCTCACAATATTCTACAAAAAAAATAATATTAGGCACAAATATGAAATTATGTTTAAACCTTCCTAATGAACATATTAAAGTTAGAAATATGTCATCTAATGCAAAAAGAGAGGTGTAATGTATTGAAGGATGGTCATATCGCCTTAATTTATGTCTAGTTTGGAGGCCCATCATACCTCCATACTGAAAGTGTTGCTCATCCTCTGAGGAGCTTGGTGATATATTTTTGCCTCATTCATGGCCTTGGTGGCCTCTCTCTTGTCAATTCCTTAGTCCTTTGTCTTAATAAGCTTGGTTGTAGGTTATGCAAGGACAAGCACAAAATAGTAGTTGTTATTTCCATGATTGTTTACTAGTCTTTCAAACAAAAAAACATAACTTTCCTATTTTCAAGTAAACTTGGTTGGCTTGTAGGTCCATTTCTTTCACACCCTCTCCCTTAACACCTTCATTCCATTTTCAATCAATTTTCCAAAATTATTTGTGCATAGAAAAATCATAGTGTTTCTAGAGACCATTATATTTCCTTTTTCCTCTTTCTAAATATGGTTTCTTGAATATTATTGAGTTTGGAAAGGTCTTCCATATCCTTTTCCAACCTTTTGCTACATTTTTCCACCATTTGGACACCTATAAAACCCTCAAAATGCCCTCAGGTGCGATCAAGTAGCAACATAGAGCATCCTATAGTATACCTATAACAGACCTATAGCATTATGTAACACATCACAAAATATATGAAATATTGACAAAAATTTCACTTCATGCTTAATTTTTGCCTCCTACCTTTCTATAACATCTTTTAGGTCTTGGACAAAAGCTAGAAAGAGATTAGAGACCTCTTGGAAAGCCTATTTTCATCATTGTGATTTGAGTTGTATTTTGATGGTGAATGCCTTCATGCCTTTCGTTTCCTTTTTCTTCTCTTTTGTGGCCTAGATGATTGCCTAATGGGCCCTAGAGTTCTCTATTTTGATTAGGTCTCTCTTAGGCACTGTTATCTTGGATTTTATGACAATTTTTTCGTCTCTTCCTTCTTCCTCTTTAAGTTTTTCTATTGGCTAATTTCCCTCTTCTCCATCTTCTTTTGATTCTTCATTAACTTATTCTTCTCCCTCGCCTTGGTTGTAGTATTTTTATGGTTAGATCCACCCACGATAGCCTTCAACACATCTTTCCAAAGTTGGCAAAGGAACTTCTCTATTTCTGCTTCAAGTTTTAGATATTTCTGTGTAATGAGGGTTTTTAACACAAAGAAAAAAAGGAAAACTTTCTTATATTTCCTAAAGAAATGTTAATTTCATGCTCACTCAAAAACAATTGCAATTTTCCTTCTTATCAGGCTCAATTCAAATGACACATCCATATTTAATTTTTTTATTTGTAAACATTTATCAAAAGTTTCCCATACTAGGTTGTACTATTGAAAAAAGAAAATCTTATAAGCTTCATGTTCACATATGGCAAGGAGAAATATATGTTTACTCTTCCTTTGGATGTTTTCCTTTGAATCCTAGGTTTTGTGGCTGAAATTTCTCAAAAATGGGGTCTTTTGCAACAACTTCTGCCTTCTTGTTACTTCTATTTTTTCTCTTGTAGCAGCTTATTTCTCCTATGCACATAGTTTTTCTCTCTTGTAGAAGCCATGTTTCTCCTATAGTAGCCTTTCTTTTCCTATATCAACTATGCTTGATATTGTAGCACTGGAAAATCAAATTTCTATCTTTTTATAGCACCCTAGGTAGCCCATCATAGCATCTAGATCGTCCTTTTGTACGTTGATAGGTTTCTCCAATTGTTTCCTGGGAATGATTAATTGTGCAAGTGAATTTGAGCCTTGTACTTTTATTCCCTTTTGTGGTAATGGCTCAGATCACTTTAGTGACTTTGCCATTGAATGGATTTCCTCTTTTAACCATTGTGCCCACTACTTATAATCATCACCCTTATTATTTTGGATTTTCCACATTGCATCAGTGAGGTAGTTAGCTTCACTTAACTAGTCGAGGGTGGCCGAGACTACTAGCCCATCCTTAGCATATAAAACCTTATCTCTCATGCATTGACAACAAATTTATAACCATAACATGATGAAGATAATAGGTGAAATATAGTGCATACTTATACCTACCTGATGGTTGCTATAGTGGCATGCATGCTGATGTTGAGTTGATGATCAATCCATGGTTTTCTGGAGGTGGTAATTTCCTTCTTTTTCTTGTGCGCATGTCTGCACATGATGTAGCTGACTGATGGAATCTTTCCTTTTTGCAATTATCTCTCTAGTTTTTGATCTGGTGTTCTTGGAATGTATGGTTGACCTTACAACTTCTCCCTAGGGATGGTGTGGCTTCCTCAAGCTTCAAGGGTGGCCATCTCTTTGTTTCGAAGCAATAAGAATCCTTCGATCATATTTTCTTATGAATCTGTGAAGGTTTATACAATATTTTTTTCCTCATATAGAAGTCATTCAGTTTCTTTTCACAATGTCACACCGCATTCAAGGACTTCGACAAATGATATTGGGTTTTAGGGACAAGAATAACATCTTCAGAAGGTTGTGAAGGTTGCCTGAAAGGAAAAAAAAATATGAATTCAAAGTCATTTTCTTGGTTTTCTTCATGTGTGGTTAGAGGTAGAATATTGGTTATGGATTTGACTTAGAAGAGTGGTGATTGGGGTGAAGGAATTTGAGTGGACCTCTCCCAACATTTTCCAAGGAAAATATGACCTTTGGGGCTCTTTTTCCAAGTTTATCTCCCTCATGTAACACTTTTGGTTTCTCCTGTAGCATTTTAGGACAATCTCCTGTAACATAATTGTTTTATACATATACCTCAAACAATAGATCGGATTGACCTAAAATATTTTGAATATGTTTCCATAATCCTTATGCACCTCCTCATAAAACAACTTGGTCAATTGTTGCATGAATCTCGAGAAAAAAATAAGAATTGTTGTAGGTGATGGAGGCCAATTTCTCAAAACTTGTGCACTATAATTTTCTGAAATTTCTTGAACATGTTACCATAATCTATATGCATCTCCTCATGACACAAATCAGCCAACGGATACACAGTCTTCGAGATATGGTAAAAACAATTTATGGCTTTGTATTTTAGCCTCCTGTAGCAAAACAAAACTCTCTTGTAGTGTTTTAGGACATCGATAAAAATAAATGGGAAAGGCTTGGAAATGATGTGGCAATGTTGTAAATGGATGAGGCTAATGCATTGACATGGCCTTGCCCCTATTGTACCATATGGGCAAAGGAGGAGAAAGTCCAAATTTAACTACCTTTTACTAGGTTTTTGATCAATTATTTATTTTGGTGCTAAATTCTTCTTGTTGCTTGCAAAGGTTGGAGAGAACCTACATTCATGGGAGAGAGATACATGGAGAAAATAATTTTTTCCTTTTTATTTTTCATTTTTTTCTTTTCTTTCCGTTGGCCTACTAGCTGCCTTAATGAGGTTTTCAACTAGTAGGTCTGCCTAGGCATCTCAAAGGAGGTTTTCACCTAGGATATTTTCCCCATTTTTTTTTCCTTCCAACCCACTGACCGCCTCAAGGAGGTTTTCAATTAAAGATCCAATATTAGGTGAATCAAAAGTGGTTTTCACCTAAGATTTTATTCTTTTCCTTTTTTTCTCTCTTTTTCCATTTTTTATTTTTATTCTCTATGCTACTCTAGTTGAAAAAACAAAATCTCTTTCAAGTGTATGAATACTTCCAATCGAGCCATGTGCACATCAAGATGATAGATAAACTCATGTGTAGGACCGAAATATATGCTTTTACTTGTACTTGAATTCTAGAGACCAAATGCTTTGACTTTGACGATATCAAGCATTGTTGAAGAAGAGAGTGATGCTCCATCTTCTTGATTTTATGGAACCAAAACTCAATATAGCTTTAATGCCCTTGGCTCTATTGCTCATCTAGATCCTTATTCATTTATTCTTCTATCATGACATTCAAATATTTGTATTTATTTTATTATTCTCTTTAACACATAGAGGATCTGATGGTAAATGTGAGAGAACTTTCTCAATCTCTTATTTTGGTGTCTGCTCTTCATCAAGTGCAGCTCATGATTCTTCGGTATTCTCATTCTCATTTGAATTTTCTCAATGTTTTCCTTCATTGACATCAAGAGAATCCCTTTTTTGCAATACTCTCCTGAGCTAAGATGAATACCATTTATATCAAGAGGAGATGTTGGGAGGTGATGTACCTCAACATGGTAAGTGGGCGGAGCTACTTCCTTGTGTGGGCTTCGAAATGGTGGTATAGGTAGTTGAGTGGGAGTGCATCTTTGAGATGAATGTGGTTGAGGTTTTAGTTGTCGTGGAGGTCAATGGTAGGGATAACATGGAGTTGGGTATGGAGGATATTGAGGAAAATATTTTGGATATTTTGGATTTCTCACATAAGTTACTTTCCAACCCTGTTCCCAAGGTTGGTTTTGGGGTTGAGATGGAAAAGGTTTCCAAGGAAAGAGTTTGTTCCAATTACTTTGATATGGATATTTATAACCTTGAAATTGCAAATTAGGTTCTTGCATCATATCAGGTTGACGAGGATGCCATGGTATTCTTGGAGCTACATAACATAGTTTCTTTGGTGGTTGACTTTCTCCATTGTCCTTTTGGTAAACTTCCTTCAACCTTGGTAATGATGGGCAGTATTTAATAGAATTTGATTCTGCATGGACAACACAAATATAAACATATTATTTTTCCTCATATTGCATTTTTAACATTTCTACTTGTTCACTTAGATTGCTAAGAATTTATGTTTTCAATTTATCAAGTAGATTTCCAATTTCAGTTTAACTTACCGATCTTGATGTTGATTACTTATTCTTTCCCTTCCTCTTAATATGTATACATCACCTACACTCATGAGATCAAGGAGATCAATCCACTGATCCCTAATTATTCTAAGAGTGTTTTTAGTGTGTCAAATACTAAATGATGTACTTTTTCCCTCTTAATATTATACATAAATATCTCTATTAGATACTCAAGGATATCATATTCTTTTTGAGTGAGTCTAAAGGCTTCTTCTTTAAGATCATGATATTTATATTTTTCTAGAAATTTTATTTCCATATCATTCCATGATATTATTGAATTATTCCCTAAAGTCATGAACCATTTAAGAGTTCTATCCTTCAATGTTGTCAGAAACAATCTCAATTTTTGATTGTTTAGTAAGTAACCATAAGTTCTACAAAGCATTTCAAATTCAAAGAGAAAGGTTTCAGGATTCTCTTACCTCATACCATGGAAGTTGGGAATGAAAGATGGAGGGATGCTCTTAATATGAACATTGATATCAGTATCTTGAATGTGAAATCTAAGAGGATCTTCTTCATTGTCATCATCTACATCCATTTCTTCTACCTTCTCTATTACATCCTCATATTATACCTGCAAAAGTGGATGGTGATGTGGCTCTTACTCCGCCACATGATCAAATGGGGGGTTGGTGTTGGAGAAGTATTTTTAATTATTTTTTTGGATAAGAATGCTAATACAATGAAATTTTATGTTCTGGAATGAAATACAGATATTGCAAATATTTTTTTTTGCTTTTCTAGTAAATAAAAGAAATGAATCAGCTAGGGAAGAAAAAAATGCATGCTTTGACACCTCCCCGACAAAGGTCCCAAAAAGTTATGAGCCCCAGTATTGCAACAAGAATGTTGCAACTGCCAAGGCTACCAACTTAAATTATCAACGTGGGGTTCATACGAGCTTAAGATGTGACGGAATTATATGTACAACATACTTGATCTGAAAAAGATATCTTAGATTATTATTAAGGTATTACAGACTCATGTGCAGGATTTTCCTACATCATTTAGTGCAACGGATCGATAAGATTACGAATAATATTTACAATGAGCAGTTAGATAAACATAATAGACACACACACATAACATTGCAAAATAATCAAGGATTTCACCCAAAACTCCTGGGCTATGTCTCCTGGTCCAGCCTTCAGTGGTGACCTCTCTATTATGTCTTTAAGAGCATAGTTTTACAAATTTTTGCTCAATTGAGACTCAACACAACAGGAACAAAACAACAGGGTTGACTTGAATCCCTCAGGTCTCTCTAAGTACACAGACTGTCCTTCTCACTCTTTGTCTCTGTCTTCTCTCTATCTTAGCACTGCCTGCCCCTGTCTTTGTCATTCTGTGGATTTTAAGCCAATCAACGTTGGTCAATTCATTTTCCCTTTCGGGCTCTCTGGCTCCCGGCCTCTATCCACTCAAATCCCCTCTAAGCATTAGATAATCATTTGTTAAGCATCTTTAGGGAAGGTGGCCTCCTATTCTGCAATGGAAGTGACCATCAGTGCATTTGAAATCCCCAAAATAGTCGTTCTCTGTTTACATAGAGAAATACATTGAAAACTCTAAAAAACATACAAAAAATCTTTCTATTGGACTTCAAAAATCATTGAATCCGCCCAAGATTCCTATCGGGTCCACCTTTGATCGCTATCGTAAGTCACAAGTTCACATGTGCCATGGTTTCATTTGTATTTGCAAAATACATTAAAACATGGAAAATCCCAACAAATGGCTTTATGGCAGACTTCAAATAATACACAACTACATTTATAAACCCTTTCGGGTCCAACTTTATCACATCAAACACATTTCCTTTGTATTTTTTTTATTTAACGAAAATGCAAAATACATAAAAAAACCCTTTTTCCGGAACTCAAAATATATTAAATTTCATCCATAACCCCGTTGGGTCCGCCTATCGCAAGTCGCATTTGTATCGGCCCCACTCCTTTGTATTGCTCTAATGTGATATTGCGATGCGATATATCGCAATCATATATCGCATAGTCCCTCGGCCTTTGGTAAGTGCTCCCTTGTATTTTTTCGATGAGATATTGTGAGTTAACATGGGCTGTCAATCTGCGCGCTTGATCGACAGTCCTTGTTGACTCGTGCTGATGGTTGTCATAACTTTCATATGGTAGCCTACGATAGACTCCGCTTACCACCTCCAATTGTGATATGTTGATTGGGTCGGGACTATTGATCAGCTAGATTCGACGGTTCTTGTGCATTGTTTTTTAAGCTGCCGATAGCTCTGTTTCTTCCATTTCTTCAAGTTTTTCTCGTCCGATAGTGTTTTCTGTCTTTCTTGAAGGTTGATCCTTTTGCAATAGTTCTTAAGTATTGAAGGCTTAGAGGGTTTTTAGGATCCATTTTGGATCAATACTATATGTCCTTCTGTTGATCTAATGTAATGGAGATAATCTCATGATATAAAAGTCTAAACTAATTGCAGAAATGGAAATGTTACTCTTTTTGCAAGAAATGGAAATACTAATTCTAATTGCAAGAAGGTAATGGTTATGTTATTTGTAGGAATGAAAATTACTTGTCTATTTGAAAAATGTAAACCTTGTGATACTTGAAATTATGTGAATCATTAATCAAATTGCAGAATGTGAAAAGTTACCTTGAAAAGAAACTAATCCTGTGCAATAACAACAATTTGTAATCCAAATCCTAAGAGAATCAATTCAAAGGAAATAGGACTAATCTACTTTGTGAAAAGAAAAGTCATAAGTGGTGCTTGTTATTCCTTAGTCATGGATTTAGAGGCTATGGGCCATTATTCAAGGCTAAGAGACAAAAATAGAGTTTTTGGAGCAAATCTATTCAAGTTTACATGTTCTACAGGAGTGCTACATCAGGTGCTACATGAGGTTCTTTTTATCTACATGAGGAGATAACTTGTCGAATGCCCAAGTAATCAAATGAAAATGGGATGAGAATATTTTTTATATTAATTAAGATGTCTTAAGACTCCATTCCAAGTGTAATCACTCCAAAATACCCCTATTAACATGTGCTAAAAAATAGCACAAAATTACTACTCTAAAAACTTGAAATTCAAGAAGAAGTGGGCTAGTTAGCCTACCAAAATTGCTAACCTAATCAAGTGAAAATTCTATGGGGGTAGATTTTTTTATTAACTTGAATGTTTTTATGACCTAATACAGGTGGAATCAACTCAAATGAAGCTAATTAAAATGTTCTAAAAAAGAACATAAAAATATTATTCGTTTTCTATAAGGGACTTCCAAAAATTCTCCATTTGTGAACTAGTAAATCAATCCAAGTAGCTCAGTGATGAAGATGAATTTTCAAAGTTTTTCCAATGATGAATCATGCTTGTGAATCTATAAGTAACATATAAAACAACTCACTTCAATCATTTAACCAATGTAACCTACAACAAAATAAGCATGAACAATAAATGCAAAAATAATAAATGCAAGTGAAAAATAAATTCAAAGGAAATAAAGAAATTCGAAAAGAGGGATTTGAGGCTCTTGGGATAGCAAAGGCCAAGGAAACGAAAATTCATATGAAGGAAACCAAGCTTTATAAGATAAAAAGGGCACCAAACTTCATTATTTGAATGAATCAAAGTACATCCACGCTAGAAATAAAAGTGGAGCTCCTAAATAACAGGTTTTCTCCACAAGAAGACTAAGAAATGCATGCCTGTAGAGGAAAATTTGAATTGGTACTTATAAAATGTGATGAGGAAGCATTCTCCTTGAAAGGAGGAAACTTTTCCCTCCAAAATCCCTCAGAAATATAATTACCAACACTAGGAATTTGCATTAAATGACAGGGAACACATTACCAAATTTTCTCAATCAGTGGAGCTCCAAAATTTTCACAATAATTTCATAATATCTTGTTAATTTATTATTCAATATTGAGCCTCTTGTACGAGGAAGAAAGTCTATAAATTATCTCTGCCTCTAAATCTTCATAATATACCCAATATTCTCACAATATTCTACAAATATAAATAATATTATGCACACATATGCAATTATCTCTAGCCCTTCCTAATGAACATATTAAAGTTAAAAGTATGTCATATAGTGAAAAAATAAAGGTTTAACATTTTGAAGGATGGTCGAATGGGCCTTAATTTATGTATAATTTTGAGTCCCATCAGAAGGTATAAAAGGTCTCAATATCCCAATGTTATTTTTTATTCCAGTATTACAAGAAAATTGATAATAATGATAAAAACTTATGGCATAGAAAACCATTTACTTTTTGTGGCTTTAATAACCATGTTGTTTCCAAATGTTGGAAAATAATGAAAAATAGGAAGAGGCAAGACATGAAGAACCTTCTCCACATTAGGGTAGGAAGAAGGTTAGAAAATTCTAGAGGGGGAAGAAATTTTCTAGCCATTACAACAAAGGTGGACATCAAAGATCCACATGCGGGGAGATCCATCCAGAGTTGTGTCTCAAGAAGGAAAAAGCACCTGTGAAGGAACTAATCAATGAAGAATTTCAACAAGAGAATCAAGTACATGAAGAAGATCCATTCACCTGGTTGGGTGAGAAATGGTGGCATCAAAACATTTTTAAGTAGATGAGCATCCATATTTTGTAAATCACATGTTGTGGTTGTTAGTAAATGTGATGAATGTATAACATCACTTATGTTCATAATGTAGTCATATTTTGGCCATTAGGCTGGATGACATGATTATTAGTTTCTAATGTAAACTTAACCATGTGTGTGGTATAAACCCTTTGCATGTACAGGGTGTGCTTGGGTATTATTTTGGTCTTGTAATTGAACATGACATATTAGTAGTTACAAGTGTGCATACGATAGATGTGTTTGTTTCATCATTGTTAGTTCTGAAGTATAAAGGTGAAGGAAATGGAAGGTGACTTGTGAGAGACATTTGTTATGCAGACTGAGATGAAAGTCATGCTTATGTTTTTGGAGCATAAAAATCTCCTTAGTGGGGAGGATTGATCTAGGTGTATTTAGAGAGGCCTAATAATCAAGGTCTTTGGATTTCAAGGAAACTAGGACCATATTAAAGATCTTTTCATCCTGAATCCAACAACGCAAATGAAACTCAAATCCTACTTCCTAGGTGTAATTTAATTGTAGTCAACGTTTCAAGTCAAAGGAGTGGCACTTTTGTCACCAACTAAATTTGGGGCACAGCTAAATTCGGTAGTGTGACTAAATATAATGGAACCTAGTAAATTAGCACTACACGATGGACATAAGTGACCAAATTTTCGAATTTTGAATTTTGTTGATGATCTCTAAAAATCTAAAGAACAATTTCAAATGATTCGTAAAAAAGAAGGAAATATTAAAAAATAAGGTGGTGGGGCCACCAACCCCGCCACCCCTAGGTCATATATATATATATAGGGCCTAGTTACCTTGTCATTATAATAACCACCATGTATTGCGGGGTTGACAAGATTTGATCCCACGTCAGTTAGGGTTGCCAAGCCAACCGGTGGCCCCATCCAAATAACATGTGCTACATTTAAAAGGATGGCACAACAAATAAAATTCATTGCACCATTATTAGTAGGTTGTATGGTTAGAAATTGGGCATGCACCCACCTAATGCAGGCACCCACCAATGGCCCAACAATGCCGTGCCTTGAAACCTCTGTCTCCATACAACATTTAAACCCGAGTTTCCCATTCGACAGACGGGCAGGAGGGTCGTGAGGAAAGTACACAACAGTGGAACTAAGAAATAATACAAGAACACAGACTGAGGATGAAACCCTGATCAATGGTGGAACCATGACTTAGAATCTTGGAGGAATATTTTAGATACCTTGGAGTCGCAAACTTTGATCGTGTCAGAAATATGTCAAAATTATACTTAGATTGCACAAAATGTTTCCAGAAATCTAATGGTGTAAATGGTTTTCTGATCTGAGCGGCTAATTTTTCAGAGGCAAAATGTTGAGTAGTAGAACCTTGATGTAGGATTATGAATGAATCTTTTGTTGTCTTTGAATTTCAATGAAACTAGGACCATATTAAAGAGCTTGTCATCCTGATTCCAATGCCACAAATGGAACTCAAATATGACTTCCTATGTGTAGTTTATTGGTAGTCAAAGTTTCAAGTCAAAGGAATGGGACTTTTATTGCCACCTAAATTTGGAGCACAACTAAATCTGGCAACCCGACTAAATATAATAGAACCCACTAAATTAGCACCACACAATGGACAGAAGTGGCAGGCCACCAACCCCACCTGCTCTGGGTCAAATATATATATATTGGGCCTGGCGACCCTATTGTCATAATAGCCACCATTTATTGCGGGGCCGACAAGAGTTGATCCCACGTCGGTCGGGGCTGGCTAGGCAACTGGCGGCCCCATCCAAATAACAAGTGCCACATTTAAAAATATGCCACAACATATAAAAATCATTGCACCATTATTAGGAGGTTGTATGTTTGGAAACCGGCCATGGCCCCACCTAATATGGGCACCCAAAAATGGCCCAACAATCCCATGTCTTGAAACCTCTACCGCAAGACATCATTTAAACCTGAGTTTTCTATTCAATGGGTACTAGGAGGGTCATGAGGGAACCATAGAATGGTGGAACTAGTCAATCGCCCAAGAATGGAGACGAAGGATGAAACCTTGATCAATGCCGAAACCATGATTTAGAATCTTGGAGGAATGTTTTAGATTCCTTGGAGTCCCAAATTTTGATGGTGTCAAAAATATGTCACATTATATTCAAATTGCACAGAATTTTGCTAGGAACCTAATGGTGCAAATGATTTTCTAATCTAAGCCACTGATTTTCTAGAGGAAAAATGTTGAGTAGTGGAACCTTGATGTAACATTCTTCATGAGTCTTTTAGATTCCCTAGAGGCTAGGATTTGAAAATTTCAGAACGGGGTTAACTTTATATTCAAATTTGATGATTTCTCATCAGGAATGTGATGGCACAACCCATTTTAGCATTTGAGTAGGAAACTTTTAGGACATCGTTAGATTGGGAGATATATTAATGTATTTTGTGTCATCATATGTGAGAGGTCAACCTTTTATGCTACCTTGTATAAGAGGATTATTCCATGCCACTTATGTCTAAGAGCTCGTTTATGCCACTTTTGTGGGAAGTCATTCCTTTTTCTTGCTGAAACAGAACGTCTTGTAAGTGAGTGTTATTTGTAGGAGAACACATTTTTGGACGTACATACCTCCCGAGATAAGAGTTTCATCCTTATGTTGACAAATATTTTTCCATGTACTCATCATTTTTTTCCAGAGACTAATGAAGTGGCCTCCCCACTCTTCACCTCGGGCCCAAAGACGTAGTCCACACTAGAAGAAATTTGTTATCACGTGTTGTGTTATGATTAATTCGTGTTTATTTGCTTCTTGTTTATATTGATGGATTTTTGAACTATTTGTTAGAGAATGATTTATCACATTTCACATGAAAATATAAGTGTTTGTAAAAGATCTTGTACAATAGGAATTTTTATTTAAGAGTATTCACAAATTTTTACTAGATAATCATGCCACTACATCATAAACTAATTACCTCTCGGGGAAAAAGTTTAGTATGGTTTAACCCATGGAGGTTGATAGAGGAGAAGACCAAAGTTCAAAAAGAAATAGGTTGGAGGGAGACTTGGAAGGGGAAGATGAAGATGATGAAGAAACATAATCCGAAGCTCTAGTATTATATAATAGCCAGTTGACAGTTTCCTCAAAGTAAACATTTACAATGGAGACTTTTCCCTCTTCCATGACAGAGCTCATTGCCATGGAATCAGGGGAGGTGGCATAACTAGGGAAGGTGTTAATAATTGACCAGTTTGCAGATATGGCCAAGCAGGCATCCAAGGATAGGAAAATGGATGTCAAGATAGTAGATAACATACCCCTAATTCCACATAACTCAAAAGTTCCCTATATTATGATAAAGGGGTTCTCAAGGTGGTCGTGTTGGAGTCCAAAGTAGAAAATACAATGTCCATGGTGGACTATCAAGTACATCAAATGTCCTTGCAAGTAGACAATGTTCCTTACACTGGTCTCTTATACCTTTATTTATAGGCCACACACTTCATACATCGGTTAATGCACAGGACAAATGCTAAGCCCTAAAAACTCCAAGACATGTACACCTAATATGGTGCTTAGTTAAGGTATTGGAAGATTGTCAGCACGTGGATTAAATCAAAAGTCAAGTACTTGGAACATAAAATAATGCAACTCAAGATGCAAGACACACATCATGTGCAAATAGTGGAATTGGCTACTGTGGCAAAGGAGAGCAACGAGTTAAAGTCGAAAATTCATGATGCTCTTACGAACAACCATGAATTGCATGATCAAGTGACATTGTTAGAGGGACAGTTCCAAAATATAAAGGAGAGGGCTAATGAAAGTATGCAACCAGCTCTTGATGTTTTGATAGGACATATAGAGTCACTAACCATGTCTCACGAAGTAAGGGAGTTGCAAGCTTTGCTAACATCTTGTGACATAGAGTTGAAAAGCAAGGAGTAGGAGCTAGACAAAGGAAAGTTAGAATTATATCAGGCCCAAGAGAGTGGTGATAAGATTGAGGTTGAGTTGAATGTTCTGAGCAAGAAACACCCCACCAAGCATGGGGGCTTCACTAAGCGAGAAATACCATACCACGTGGGTTCATATTGGGGACATATATTGAGGAAAAAATGACGTAATATATTGGGGGATATAATGGGGATAAAGGGTGTTTATATTGATAGGTATAAAAAATGAAATTGAAAGTTAATGGAAAAATATAGAGTATAACAAATGTTAATAAAAAAAATGGATACCTAAAATATCTAATGAAAGTAGGGGTTTTTAAAATTACCAAGGTGTATTGGGTTCATATTGGTTGGGGGTTAAATAATGTGATTTTTAGAGGTGTTTTCCAATATGTAATCAAATTAGGGATATTGTTTAATATGCCACGAATGCACGCGATATGTCAGAGGTTCATTGAGTGAAGTGCCCATGCCACCAAGTCAGAGTTTAAGATGGTCAGGAGAAATATTTGGGATAAGATCATCAAATTAACGCATAACCAGTGGAGGCGCCTAAATTTCATTGAAGGGATGATAACAATTGTCAAATAAACCCGCAGGGAAATGAAAGCACTCAAGGGACCCCTTGGGGAGAACCCAAATAAAGTAGACAAGATTGTGAAATATTTGAATCGACTGACCAAAATAGAGGTGGTGAAAGCATGATTGAACTGAACTAACCAAATGAAGAAGAAACAAGGATTGATAGAACTCATCAAAGAAGAGACAAAATACATGTGGTCGGAGATTAAAGGGTTCAAGGAAAAGTGTGAAGTGCTCTATGATATGAAGTTTCCTTGTCTCTTTGATAGGAAATGTGTTATTAACTGTGTAGTCTATCTTATAGACGAAATAGGCTTTTTCGCCATAATCTCGCAAAACAATTTCAAGAAAGAATATGATTTTTTATTGTTTAAAATGCATTTTTAATACATAAATGAAATCAACACCATGAAAAACCTCTAGGATATTGGAATTTATAGATTACACAATTTAAATTCATACTGTGAAAAAAAACCATTTAATCAATAACTTAGACTAGACCAATATTAAATTATATAAATTATTAATTATACAAATATAAATAAAAATTTTTATAAATTAAAGATAAATCTTCTTTTAGGTAACTCAATTGGTGATTGTTTTTATATTGAATGCTCCCCATAAATCAGCCAACAAAAAAGAAATAGTAAAAGTCAACTACCATAGAATAATTGGTAGTAAAGTGCAGATATTCAAACCCCCGAGTCTAGCCAAGTGAAAGAAAAAGATGCTTTCACATCTTCAAGTATATGTGCATAATTTCCATTATATAATATTTAAAATAAATAATTATATAAGAAAAGGATACATTTAGAACCGTCCAAATTATTATCTTTTATGGAATAAGTTTGAATTCGCATGACGCAGTTTTTGGGTGATATAAACCATTTGCTATGTAATTGACGTATATCGTTTTCGTAATGAAATCGAAATCAACTGAACGAACCAGAAAACTGTTCGACGAATCATGTGACAATGACTCAATATAATTCAGTAATTAAAATAACGGCAAATTCAACATGCTATTGATACGGACAGAGGGCTCGGAACCCTAAATGATTTTGAAAAACGAGACACAGCTAAGAAAAACCAGACGACAAAAGAGCAGAAAAACGGTCGATTTTGACAAAAAGGACACTCGGCCAAGTAAAATCATGATAACAAATTTCAGAAAACGGTTGACCTTAAGGCAGATTGAGCAGAGGATGTACTATAATGGACTGGAAAACTGTTGACATTGACACAGCTTGGCTCAGTTAATCAAACATGTCTAGAAAAAATGTACATGTGGACTTTCCTGCAACTGGCAGCGTCTGACTTTGCAGCAGCGAGGCCTATTACAATGCGCAGAATAGGCAGTTGAAATTGACAAACGGGCAGAAATGTTTGGACAATTTCCCAATAACAAACCTGCAGCACGTAAGGGCTAGCTCTCCCTCTAGCTTCCAGAAGTTGTGACGTATTACTTGGAAATTCATACAGTTGAAAAAAAATTCCTATGAACTCGCAGAAAAATTTCGTCATGGTTGACATAAATGCTTGGTGAGATGAGTGTTTGGCTTCAGTAAAGTTGAATTGCTATTCGTTAACATTAATTAAAGTTCACTGGCATCGGTCGTCTGAAGTCAAAGTTATGATTGAGTTTTGTTGTGTTTTAGTTTCCCTGCTTTTACTTGACTTGGATACTTTGTATTGACAATTTCGTTTAGTGTGATTGGCTGTGATTCTTTTTTTGTTATCAAGAGGTACAGTTGATTGTGGTTCACGGCCCACAGCGGTTGAAAGTGGTAGATTGTAGTCCATTGTTGTTGTATTTCACTAATTGCGAGAGACGAGGTCTGATTGTAGTTGACTTAGTTTTACACAGCTGACATCTTTGTCCGTGACATCCTCGTATGTGATTCACATTGGTTTTTTTGGTTCACTTAATTTTGTTAACTTTGATTAATATGGGTTGATTTAATAAAAGGTGATATATGATGTTTCCGTTGATTTTGATTGGTTTGAAATTGAGTTGTTGTTTTTCGTTGCTTTCAATTGAGTTGGTCGATTAAAAAAAAAGAGATGTATGATGTTTCTGTTAATTTTGATTGGTTTCGAATTGAGTTGTTGTTTTTCGTTGGTTTCAATTGGGTTGGATATGTAGGAGTTCTCTTAGTTAATTAGGGTGGAGTGTGTTTTAATGTTATTTAGGGTGGAGTGTGTATTAATGTTATGGTTTTGTTTTTGTTTTTCTTAATTATATCTAATGTTGATGTAATTTATTTATTTTTATAGCGGTTAAATTTTGGTAGGGGCTCAATTTTTGGATGGTTATAGTTTTGCATAATTGGTTGTGGTTGACTTTGATTACTATAGTTGAGTATGATAAAATATGGTTAATTATATTTGGATAGTTGTGATTGACTTTAATTACCATTGTAAATTTCCATTGATTATAGTTGTATGTGGTTGGCATGTCCAAAGAAAAATGAGTTTGAATGTGGTTGACATTTGTTCATTATGGTTCCTTGTGGTTCTTGCTAATCTTGGAAACTAGGTAAATTGTGGTTTCCCTTAGGTAAAATCATCACACACACTAATTGTCACTCATTGAATTTGGTAATTTTGATTGAAATTGGAAACTATGGTCAATCATCATTAGCTTTTCCTAACTATGGGTGAATGGCATAAAATATGGTTAAATTTAGTTGAAATCAATTGATTGTGGCTCATTTGCCATAATTATATTTGACTTTTGTCACCTTTGATTGATTTTACTCACATTAGTTGCTTCATGTAGGGTAGTTGATTATGGTTGACAATTGTTTCCTTTGGCTAGCATGGTTGAATGTGGTAGATATTGTTCACTATGGTTAAGAATGCTTTAGTATGGCTTGCATTAACATACTATAAATTAATGCGCTCATGTTGTTTAGTTGAATTATATTGATTTAGTTAAATGTAGTTCATCCATATAACCATTGGTAACTTTGGTTCATTGTGGTTGACTTTGGTAATAATAGTTTACTATGATCAAATGTGCTTAAATATAGTTTGTCTACTTTCAATGACTTAAATGATCAAGGTTGACTTTCCTAACTATAGTAACTTGTTGATGTCTAAGCTAAGTGTGGTTGAGTTTTGTGAGCATTGACTTGGTTCATTGTGTTTTCCTATTAGTGATTGAGGTTGATTACCTTGGTGGATTATATTTGAATTAAGTATGGTTGGCTTTTATTGACTTTCAATGATTATTATTGAATGAAATTGAGTATGGTTAAACTTATTTAAATTGGTTGATTGTAGTTAACTATAGCTAATTATAGTTAACTTTGGTAACCTTTAGATGGAATTGGTTGACATTGATGACTCTTGTCTCCCTTACACAATGTGGTTGTCTATCATTAACTTTCATTTCTTTTTGTTAATATGATAGAATGTGATTCATTGGTTGATTGTGGTTTATTATGTCTTGACATGGCTAGATATGGTTCACCATGGTTGAGGTTGGTTGACTCTTGTTGACTTGGTTGATTGTGGTTGATATGTTGGAGTATCGTTGATTTAACTTTAATATTGTCAATGTTTCTAACTATGATTGAATGTGTTTGACTATAGTTGATTTTCTATGTTTAAGCTAAATGATTAAGGTTGACTTTCGTTAATTTTCAATTACTTTAATTACTTATGGCTTAGCCTGGATACTTGTGGTTGACTTTGTTTAATGTGGTTAAATTTGATGATGTTTGATTTTGATTTATTTTAATTAATGTCACACTATGATGTTTTGTGAGGGTTAGTTCATATTATAAAATATTGTAAAGTGATTTGTCATTAAGTGCGGGGTTTTGAAAAATTATTTCATTTATTTTTCGATCTAATTTGTCTAGAATCTCGCAAGGATTCATCGAAATTAAAAGTTTGATGGGTGAACTCTGCACAATCGAAGTGCATTAGGGATCTCGAGAGTATTGAATTCATAGCTGCAGTAAAAAGGCCAGTTTAAACGAAACAAATCAAGATTTCACCATAATTTTTTTCATCGAATTCTGGTCAAAAATCCATAAAAAACTCAAAAATATCACACTTAAATCTAACTTCTTTGTAAAAGGTTATTGTGCATTATGATATTAATTTGATTATTAATTATTGAACCATGGTTTACAATAAATTAGTTAAATAAATTATGATAAATAATGTTAATTAATTATAATTATCATGAATAATTTATAATTAAGATATTTTTTATAAAAGAGATAATTGATTATTATTAGTTAAAATTATTTTTAAATGATGTATGTAGAGTTCATCCACGTTGGAATGCATGCAATAATATTCAATAAGATTGATTGAATAAAGCTATAATAGATATCTAGATTGCAAATTAGATAATTACATCAAATTATTTAATTTAAAATACTCTTGAATGCATTGCCATATTTTACAATAAGAATGAAGTAAAAAACATTTGTCTCGAATCATACACTCCGAATGGAGTAAAAAACATAAAGTGGTTTGATTTAGCTAACATACTTTAATTCAAATATCAATACATAAATCTCGTTGATGCATAAATCCCATATTTGTTTTTTTTGTTGAGATTTAAGTTTAGTGATTATTTAGGTGCAATAGGTTACTAATTCGTTTAAAGGACAAAGAACTATTACTTATACATTCTTATCTCTCTCCATGGTTCTAGTCTATATCATTATTTTTTGAAATTTATATTCTTTTTTTTATTGAATGTTAAGTAGGTTTATAGTTAAGAATGTTCACTTTTTCCTTTTAAATATTAATAAAAAATTTAAATTTAAAATTTTATTTTACATTATTAAGTTAATAAGTAAAGGTATAGGTTAGATATAAATAAGATGTTTTTTTTAGGAATTAGTATATAATTTTTTTAGCCAGTGTTGATATTTTATTTATTTAAATATTTTTCATACACAAATAGATTAGCATTCTGGAAAATCTGGAAAATACTTAATATTTTAAATTAAACAACTTAAACTTATAATTTTTAAAATATTCACCATATTTAAAAATAGATAATAACTCTAAACTTATTTTAAATTTTGTTGGAGATTTTCGGAGTGAATTGTGTTAATGTTTTTTTTAGTCTAACAAGTTTCAAATGGTTACTCCATCCTATCATCAAAGAGCAAAGAGACAAATCTATAATTTGGTCCGCTTGATCGGAAAAATTAACAATTACTTTCTCGAATCTCCAACAAAATAATAACTATGAACCTCAAATCACTTTAATAAGTAACTTTATGATAGAATATTATATATATAGTTATATATTATATACTATATATATATAATATCAAACACCAATTAATACTTTTAGCATTGCTTTCTCCTATTATTATTATTAACAAATATTTATGTAAAATAAACTAAATATAATATAAGTATTCCATTTCACAATGTTAGGAGTATATCTAAAATATTTATAATCCTCTATCAATTTGAATGGATTATTATATGTAACAAAGTTATATATATCTTTTTTTTAATATACAAAATTTTTGGATCTTGTGATTTCCTTTATTTACTTTATTTTTTTTGTTTAGATGAGACCTTGGAAAAAAATAAGTATTATTATATTAGTATGATAAAATCATAGTAAAGTAAAATAAAAAATTAATATCTGTAAAATTATTAAATAATTTTAAAATTTGCTTATTATGAAAAGTGTTTCCTAATTATATGGATTATTTTATTAAATAAAAGTTCAGCTAATATAAATTTTTGATTTTGATTTCCTTTATTTTCTTTTTTTTTGTTAGATGACGTTTGGAAAAAGATAAGTATTATTTTGTTGTTATGATAAAAATCATGTAAAGTAAAATATAAAAATTAATATTTTTTAAAATAATTAAATAATTTTAAATCATTGTTTATTATGAAAAGTGTTTCCTAAATTATATGGATATTTTATTAAAAAGTTTCATCCGCATACAAATTTGAATAAAATTGTATTTGGAATTATGAAAATCCTATAAATTAGGGTTTCTTTCATCTTTAGATTTTTGATATATAGATTAGTGTTTATTGTGTATATATGCAGATTAAAATTTATGTAGAAAATAAAGAACATTAAAATAAAATCTTAGAAAACATGATTGGCACAGGATATATCGTGGAAAACCTTTTCGGTAGAAAACCATGCTAGAAATTTGAGGCCACTCTACTCTCTTTTTATGAATAGAAAATGGTTGCGAGTATGAAGAAGTATGACATGTGGCTTGTGGGCTACTACAATGCAAAAATCCTCTCTGCTAACTCTCTCCCACCATCTCAGCTACTTTGCTCGTTCATCAAACAAATTAAGATGAAAAGATTGGAACCCCCTTTCCCACTAGTGGCCTAATTATTGCACAACTTAATACCCTAATAGTGGTCTGGTTTGGCTCCCTCAACAATTAACCAGCACTACAATATAGGTTCTTCTTGAGTCTTATTCATCATAATCATGTGGCCAACTATTTTTCCATGAGCTATAGGGGGCTATTGTGACATTTTCTTGAACTATGGTGTTGAAAAAAACAAAGTAAACTTTTGGGTGGCATAAATTTTTCATTCAGACTTCGATTGGGGTAACTTGTGTGCCATTGGAAACCTCTTTGTGTGAAGAATATGAAAAAGGTGCGGCATTAAAGTTACTATGTTTTACCCCCAAAAACCATTTTTTAAAGCCTCAAACACTCGTGGAAGGTCTAAGACTCCAATTTTTGAAAGTGAGTCTCACTGATAAAAATGGTCTTATGCACTAATTCATGCACTTTTTCCACTTTAAAAGCATCGAGATAGATAAAAAACAATATAATTATCCAATCTAGATAAAAAGCAAAGATACTATTAAAAAATAGATAAATGAAAAATGTCATCCTAAACATATTCATTATTAAGAGAATCAACAAAAAGTCTTTAGGGTTGCCACACTCCTCCTCCAATATTACAATTCTAAAATAAGAAATCTTCTTGGCTAGAAATGGTACCTTATATTTTAGTTTCTTGATTTACAGTTGAAGGGAATTTATGCAAAAGTTAATCTACTACTCTTATTTTCCTATCTCCACAAGCATATTTCTCATTACCATTTTTATTTTCTATTACCGATTCACCATTTGCAGATGCTTCATGTTTATGTTATGGGTTACCTATATATGCGACTTAATGTACCATATTTCATAATTTAATCATGGCATAAATAGCTCCTATGAAATCAAGCTTTGGCCTTCATGAATTTCCCTTTGCACCATCATTGAACAAGTGTGTTCCCAGTAGAGGGTGGTAGAAGCCTTAAGCACTTAGTGAGCACATGGAAAGGGAAAATCTTGGTTCCTCTAATTTCCTTTATGGCCATGACGAGGACTTATCCAAGGCATGGTAAAATCACGCATTGAAGTAAAAGGAAAAAGGGTGTGAAGAATACGTGGGAGTGACCACATGGAATTAGAACCTAACAAATGATGAGTAAGATAAGGATGTAAAAAGCATAAGAAAATGAGATGAATTGGTTTAGAGGAGGAAACAAAGTATATGGGGAAGGAGAGCTTCCACCATTGAGCAACTAGAAGAATCCATATAAAGAAAACATACATAGAATATTAGGATAATATAGTTTGGAAAACCACAATTACCAAAAGAGGTGATGAACTTTGTCTACATGTCAAGAAACTAGGCTTGTTATGGTCCCAAAGATCCCAATATAGTTTAGAAAAGCACAATTACTAAAAGAGGTGATGAACTTTGTCTACATGTGAAGAAACTAGGATTCTTATGGCCTCAAAGAAAACCTTCCATATCTATCATGGTCACGGTTGAACAATGTCACAAGGGTGGAATGAATTTGTTCCCCAATGTATAGATTAAACACTTGAGGGAGCTTAAAAGTGTTAGATTTCCTATTTTTAACATTAGTTGTTTACATGTTATGAGCTTCATGTTAGTGCAACATCTATCCTTCCATCTAGAGGGCTGAGGGCTGACGGGACCTAATAGTTGAGTAACCATTGTTTCATGTCGGTAGAGCATGTCATACACCCAATCTAGGTGTATTCTAAATGTAAGTTATTAAGTATATATATTTGTAGTTTCAATATTATTTTTAAATGTAAGTATTAAGTATATATATTTGTGTTTCAATATTTAAAAGCGTTCCATTTGTTCAATCAATTGATTCAAAATCATTTCTATTATAGTATTTTTATTTTTATTTTTTTAAATGTATTTTTAAAATATTATCTATCATGTAAATAACTAATATAGTTGTTATTTTTGGTTTTATATATATTATGGTTTTGATTTTGTTTAGGGTTTTTTATTGTTTTAAAGAAAATTTAAGAACAAATTTATTCTTATATTATATATATATAATATATATATATATATTATTATATATTATATATATAAAAGGTTTTGTTTTTGTTCAGATTTTTTGTTTAACATTTTTTATTTTCTTAAGAAATTTAAGAACAAATTTATTTGTAATTTTATTGGGCTTTAACAAGGAGGTGTGGGTTGGAGAGAGGTGGAATTTAGCTTTCTTGGAATGTTTTGGATGCATTAAATGCTAGAAGATGGAATGAATTTAATTGAGTTGGATGTTGGTTTGCATTAAAGTCCAAATGGTTTTTAAACTAGTATGCATTCACGCCCATTGCTTATTTAGAGTGGTATATCAAGGGCCATCTAATTGGATTTTCCTTTGTGGGAATTTCTATCTAGTTATGTGGGAGTATTCAACCCATCACCTGTTTATAATTTTTCCTTAAGAAATATCTAATTGATATTTTTCTTGGGGAGATTTCTTTGTTTGCTTATGTGGGTTTTATAAACTTAAAAATCATTTCAAGACATCATACTTTTTCCTAAGATAACTTTTGAGCGATACAATCCCATTATTTATAGTAAAAAATAAATGGTTAAAGCTTGTACTTCTTGCAACAAGTGACTTCTTGCAACAAGTGACAGTTCCATGTTGCACTACTAATAGCCCACAATATCCTTCTTAGCCATCAAATTTGATAACCCCAAGGAGACTCTAAGTATAATGGGATAGATACTTCATGCACGTTGTGATGAATATACATTGTAATTGAGGATCATTTAGTGCAATATAGCTTCCAAACACATATCTTCATCCTAATATAACTTCTCCCTCATTTATATAAGAATGGCCATAGCAAGGTGAAAGAACAAGAACTTTATGCAATTTTATACCATTGATATTTATAATTCCTTCCAATTTCCCTATTGTTCTATTTAGGGCATCTTTATGAAGCCCAAAGATGATTGAGGACACGAAGTAAGAAGCGAATTGTAGCTAGGTTTTAAGCTAAACTATTGGTTTAAGGGGGCCTGACCCAAGTTTAGAGTTATTTGCACCAACCAACAAATCCCTAACTGTTGGCTATTTTGGCAACAACCTGCGTAACGCTAACTGTAGTCTCATCCGTAGCAGTATTGTGGGATGCTAGAACAAGGTTTCTACATCCAGAGGCCTATGTGATGGTGTCCTAAGTTTCTTATAGCTTAGATCTACCTTCACCCAAACCTATCCCTTCCGATTGTCAACTATTACAACTCTATCGAAACGACCTTAAGTTCTTCGTGAAGGTACTTGATTGTACTTAATAGGCATAAAAGGACATAGATTCGCTACATTCACAAAAATCTATCATTTTCGAGAAGTTAACTACAACATATTTATTTAACAAATTCCAAAGCTCTGCGAAATTGGTTGATTATACTTATTATAAGCCTCACTCTCATAATAAAACAATTATAAATCCAAAATTATAATTAAATAAATCAAACCTTCAGAATTAGGAGTTAGTTCCTCAAACTAGGGAGTTTAGATAGGATGAGAGATTCTCTTCAACTAGGTCTCCTAGATTAGTGTGTTGTTGAGATATTTTCTCAACCATAGTGTCCAAGATACACGTACTATGTTGAGACCAACTTCCTCATTTATTTATTTGTACTATATCATTCTTTGTACATTGGATTGATTAATAATGAGAATGTGAGGAATGTTGTAAGGTTGGGGCCTTTTCCGCCATGTTTGTTTTTTCTATATGTCTGATATTTATTTTATGAGTGTGGGTGTTTTACTATTAGTTTCTTAAATCTCTTAATGTGGTATTAGAGCCCATATTGCCCTGGCCCCTCATGGGAGTGCTGAAGGAAATAAACAATATGTGTGTTTATTGAGAGTAGACTGAAGTTTTTCATTTGCTAGAGAGTGTGTTAGTTTTTCCATCAAATGCGTGGTGAGAAAAGAGACAACACCATACTTCTCAACCGTGACCAAGAGAACTGCCTTGGTAAAGAACTGGGGATGAACTTGGGTAGTTGTCTGAGGGGTTCCGATGGAGGCAGGATTGATAGCACTAATGCCATCGACCCAAGATGGAATGAGCTCCAAGTTCTTTGAATGCGAAGTGGATTTAAGGCCCGATTTCTCTGAATTCGGAGTTGTTCTTGAATACTAAGCCTCAGAGTGTTCAACCGTCGATACCCATAAGAGGCCAACCCATCGAGCTCCTTGGCGAGTTGTTGATGGAAAAGGAAGCTGACCCTTGCAAGAGAGGAGATCGGGCCACCGTCTTACTAGTTTAAGGCTAGGAACCGCCCCCAGCTTGCCCGAGGCTGTGTATGTTATACCAGACTTCTCTATCAATGTCACTTGTGCTCCTCTCTTGGCGAGGAAGTAAGCGATGCAGACTCCTATAAATTCCTGCATGATATGAGAGTAGTTGTTCAAGTCTAACTTAGAGCGAGTAACCCATTGGCACATGATTACAGATGACATTTGTATATCTCATGTATTATATAGTGGTGACTATGAGGAATTCATTGTTGTATGACATTCACTGATGTATGGAATTCAATGCATAGAAGAATGTTTCTCATGAGGAGATGCCAACGTATGTACGCTTTCTATGTGTGAAGAATTTACAAAATTTTAAGAATGCAGGCAAGGCTTCATCCTTGTTATTCCTTGACACAACTCTACACATCCCATCCATAGTGCATATGCTGTTGTTTGCATAACTATGGAAGGTTGAATACTACATTTGTTGTTGGCTACCTTGGATATACAATAGTTCGAGCATTGTATGAAGCACAACATCACCAACATGAGCAACCCATGTTGGGCATGAAGAAAAATAGATGTATCAAGCGTTGAATTTTGCTGAAGTCTGAATTAAATTGAGAGAACGTGATAAATTATTCGGTAGTCAGATTTGCGTAGTACAGTGCTCCATGTGTGGAAAAAACATAATGAGGAGATTTTATGTAGAGCCACAGAGAAAGAGGACAATCAGTAACCCTCGCACCTATATTTGGAGCCAGTTTGAGCAAAGAATCTATTGCTGATGTGGAATTGGGTGCATTTTGTTGTATGGCTATGACATAGTGGAATTGGAAAACATGAATCGTCTCTTCTTCGGGCCAGAGAAAATTTTAAAAAAGAGTTTAAGAAATCAATGTGGAGACCTTCTGCCAAAATATTGAAGAGAAACATTGAGTCCAACATTTCGAATTGCATAATTCACTGTTTTGTGGAGTTAAAGGTGAATTTCTGAAGTGGATAATTTTTTTACTTTCTCACACATGCATTGCATAGTTTAAAGAAAGTAAAAAACATATAATAATAAATTTTACATTGATGGTTGTTTTTAAGAAAGTGGAGAAACATATAAGTGGATATTATTGGATATAAGTGAAGTTTGAGAAGGTTAATATGTAATAGATATTTTTTGAAGTGATTTTTGTACATTTTGGAGGGATGAGTTTTTCTAATTCTTCATGTAATGGAGTAATAAGTGATTTTGTGAAGTTATAAGATGCATATTTTGTATTTGGAGTGATAAGTGAATTCTTTTTTAAAGAAAGTCATTGTTGTACTCTAAAGTAATTTTTTACTTTGAGAGTGATTGAGTCAGTGCAGAAAGTTTTTGAAGACAAATGGCTTCTAAAGTTTCCAAGTGTGACATTATGATTGAGAAGTTTACACTACAAAGTTGTGACAAAGAATGATGTACTCCAGTAATTAATAAAATCATAATTTTTATGGTGCTTGTGTCCCAGATCCACTCGAAATTGAATAAGGGGATCTTAGGTATACAGTGTGTAATGAATGCATGTGCATGACTTGTGTTAAAATTATATCTTTGTATTATGATTAAACAATTACATGCACATAAGCAAGCTTAAGTATAGGAACACTTAATCAAGCTCCTATAATCAAGCTTAAAGTACACAGGCACAAAGGGTCACATCATCAACTTGATAAGATGATCTTCCAAGCAAACACATTTCACATCATGTAATCAAAACAATCAACTTAAGGATGCTACAAAATCAAGAATTTCAAGCCAAGATGACATCAACATCATCAACACTTTTTGTATCACTTGTTGATAAACATTTTTTAACTAAATTGTACGAGTGCATTCTCGGTTGTAACCAAAATGCTAATTTGAATTGTTAAGGTGAATACATTAAGTCAAGTAAGTCTTCAACTAAGTCATCAAGATTGAACTTGAGATTTGTCTCTTGGGTGCATTTTCGATATTATTCGACACCCTTCTTTTGATCAATCATGAGAGTGAGTTCAAGCACGTGTATAGTTCACAACATCAAGCGAGCGTGAAACTGGTTGAAGCAAGAATCAAGCAAGTGAGTTAAGCTCTAAAGAAAGAAAATTTGATATTCAAACAACCATCAAGCATGACATCTACAACAAACAATGCAGTGTGAAGTTGATTGAAGCATTCAAAAAGTGTCAGTGATGCATTCAAATAAAGCGATCATCATCAAGCGAGCGTGAAATCAAGAGTTCAAGCAACCACGTTATAAAACTCTAGCAAGTGTTTAAAGCATCAATAATAAGCAACAATACAAGTGAGCTTGAATTCAACGTGAGCAAGCTACCAAGGAGACACACATTCAACTGTTCCAAATTATTAACAATTTGATTTTATCATCAGCTGGCGACATGGTGAACATCAACAAAATAACTCTTGCTGATATTCAAGTGCATCTTCAACATGCACATGAAATGATTGAGTTCCTTCAACTCGAGTCGCAACTACAAACAATTGAGTTGCTAGAGAAGGGTGATGCTTCCAAGTCTTTGAGAAATACAAATACAACTGATGATTCCAAGTCACTGATCCAACCAACTTAAAGTGTTGAAGTGGTCCCTGATCTAGTTCAACTTTCTTCCAAACCAATCATCAAGCCATGGGAAAAAATCCAAAGTAACAGAAATTGATGAGGCTTAGGATATGTCAAAGATGACGCCAACCTGCATATCCCAGATTATTCAAGGCCCATTAAGTTTGTTAGTGCAGGGTTTCTAGCACAAATCACAACGGCTACTTCTGAGAAATTTGAAGACAAACAAAAATACACACAAACTGAAGTTGCAGACAAACATAAATACATGCAAACTAAAGGTGCAGTCATAACCAAAATGCCTTCATTATCAAAGAACCGGTCATCTGGAAGACTAGTGTTTTGATCTCCATCCTTGTCACCATTATGGCAAGTCAAATCATTCATTGGCACAATGCAACAATCAACAACAATCAACGAGATTGAAGATAAATTATTCATGGATTGATCCCTAGGAATGGTCATCCACGGTCAGAACATTGTATAAGTTTTACAATTGAATTCACTCACACATAATGCAACCAATAGTAAAAATGAAGATGGTACTCTCATGTAGTTGAATGGGAGAGTACACCAGTGAAACACTCCTACACCTGTAGGGGGGGAGTTCAACAATAATTTGAAGAAGATTGTCTCTCCTTTCAGCTGACAAAGGGGGGAAATTTCAATGAAATTGACAGTGGTTGTCAGACTGAATGTCTCGGAAACATCAGTGAAGCAGCTAGTGGGCATTTCATCAGCGAGTGAGGCTAACACTTATTCTGCATAAATATTATAGATCTATTCGTTTTGCACAAAAATAAAGCATTAATTTACATAAAATAGATCATAGAGTGAAGATACATAAACTTAAACAGAAATAAATAAACAAGGCACAAATACACAAATTCGGCTCAAAATGGTCTTTATTAAGATGTAAACCTTCAGATACAGGCTTCTTATCGTTGCGCACTGAGCTATAGGGTCCTGCACACTTAGCTGCGGACTTACCAAGGTCTTCGTGCACTCACTTGCAAGAGCTTTCCCTTTTAACCTAAGTGTAGTAAATAGACCTTTCCTACCTTAACACCTTGCCCTTACAACAATTCTCTATCAAAAATTATCTTTTAGATTCTCTATGACTCAACTATATATAAAATTTTCATTACAATACCATGGCCCACAGACCATGGGTGAGTCTCAAAACCAACCTATCACTTATCCATACAAGGGACTAATGCCCCTTTGACTCTTACTTAACTTCCCACTCTACTTCCATATTTCACAGGAACTTTATATTTTTTACAAAAACTATTACAAAACCTGAGTTTACTGACAAAATTTGATGATAGGGATCGCTTCCCAACAAGCCCCCAACACCAATATGGTAACTCACCCTCTAGTCACTCAAATGGCTTCTCCACTTTGTGGCAGACTTCATTGAACTTCATCTTCAAGAATTCAAGGTCCGCTATGCTCTGTACAGTGGTGTGTTGCACTTCTTCAACAAGCTTCTCTGTAGTTGGCCCCTCCATCGTGAGGCGCATGGTCCTCTATGTCTGCTAGAAATTCTTTAGTTTCCCTTGGATAGCCAGAGTAATTCGATTTTCTTCCTCTGTCCATGGTTGAATCTGAGCCTTCGAAAATTGTTGTTTGCGTTGCAGCTCCTCAAACTATGCTTGCAACACCTTCATTTCTTGTAAGTGTATGATGCACTAGACTAGCGCCAAAGTGCACGGAGTCACCCTGATCTCATCAACCTTCTATTGTGCCTCTTTGACCTTTGTACCCAATCTCTGTCGGTTTGAGTCATCCTGCAAAATGGTCCATAGCTCCATTGCATGCTCAAAGAGAAAATTGCAGCCTGTTACTACACTATCCATGGTAGACATCTATTCTCTAATTGCTACGCCGCGCTACTCCCTCACTTCTGGCGGAGTAGTGAACTGCATTCTCAATTGAAATTATGAGATCTTCATCTGAAAATCAAAAGTGACTCGGCCTACATCCTCCTTATACTATTGCAATGCAGTGGCCAATTTCTAAACCTTTGTTGAAGCGGTCACATCCTCTAGAATGTGTAGCTTCGGTATGGAATTACACACTTGTGTAATTGCTGTTTCGAGGCTTGGCTTCGTGCTGCTAGCTCTTCATTTTCCTTAAGATCTTGAACCTTTTCGGTGAAGATCTAATCATTATTCATTTTAACTTCATTAATCATGGATAGTGCACACTTTTCTCTGATCCGAGGCTCATCTAAGACCCCATGATGAAGCGCGTGGAGGGTCTGAAGGGGAAGCGTGAGTAAATTCATACCCACACCCTTGATCTTTTCAAGTTGGGCATTATCTTCCTCTGATTCTGCGAGTAATGTCCCTTCTGGCAAGGGAATGACTCTAAGGTCTAGATTCATCGATGTTTCCATTATGCTCTCTTTCACACGTTGTAAGCTCAATTAAGCCCTGCTCGCTTGTCCAACGCTAGTCTGAATTCTGCCTGCTTGGATCAGCAACTCGCATAGATCCTTCTAGAAGTTGCCTAGTGTTTGTATGTACTATTGCTCGAACTCTTGCCATAGTTCCATTGTTTTATCTTGGACCTTGTCTCCAATCTCATCCAAGTTCCCTTTAATGAGGACCATTGGATATGCATGTCCCTGTTTGTCCATTTTTTTCATTTTCCTTGGTCTAGTAGTTGTCTCCTTTTGTCTCTTTGGAAGCCTGAAGGGAGTTCTCTTCTCATCACCCCCGCCTCCTTCTGGCTCAGATTTTTCCTTCCCTTTAGTATGTGGGGAAGATGATGCTTCAACTTCTACTGTTCCCTTCTTTAAGTGCTCTTTTTATTGACAACTACCTTAGCAACAGTGTCTTAAGTGACAACTTCTTTCTTCTGATCAGCCAACTCCCGCACTACTGCTTGTGATGCTTCTTTCCATTTTTGTATAGCTGTCATCTATGCGGAAGATATTCCTCTACCTTTGCTAGTACTTGCACCAAGATCTGTTGGTTGTCACCAATCTGTTGTCCATGACCCCACAATCTCCTGTACATCGTCCTCCGTAACTAGGTATGGTAGCTTGTGCCATATCTTCTTAGGGTCTTTCTTTGCACAAATAGATACATTATGAAAATCGGCCTTAAATTCCACGAAAGCCCGCAAATGTTAAAACAACGTTGGAAATAACCTTGGCCTCTAACTAATCATTATGTAGAGGTCCATATTGACCAATATCCAGAAGAATTTTGACTCCATGATCCTCTCTGGATCCTTCGTTTCCCACAGTGAAGCGAACTTCGCTGCTTCCAGTAAGTCCTCATCATACGGAGGGAACTGACTATCCTCTGGTAGTCTCCATGCAACTAGTACAATCAACAGTAGGAGTCAGGCATAGTGAAATGCCTTGCTTTCCTCCTCTGCTTCGCAGAAATTTGCTAAAAGTTCCTTGTAGAGGTACTGCACCCAGTTGTGCTACTCCACCTTTCCGCATTGTGTAGCTAGTGAAATTACTAGCACCGAAACCTCATCCACGCAACATTTTCTCATGACCTTCCCAACCAAAATCTGAGTCGCAAACCACACCATTGGGTCTACAATAGAGTGGATAGAGTATCTGTGCGACTTCCTAACTAATCCATATTCAGTTTTCATTTTATCTGTAAGTTCCTTCTCCTTAATTTTTCCTCCAAATTTCTTAGCTACATCTGCCCCTGTATAGGGCAACTTCGTAATTCTATGGATCAACATGCCTGTTATGGGGATGGTTTCTCCTAACCACAAACACCCATCGTGCACTAGCGTGAGAAATTAGCACACAAAGAAAGTATTGATAATTGATCTATGAAAGTGTGGCACACACAACATATGTAGCAACCCTGCCTGCTTGATGCCTTTTACCCATTTCATTGGTTCCAACCTTCTGACCCCAGCCTCTTCATACTAAACCTTGGTCATGTATTTATTGGTGGCTAAATGAGGAAACTTTTCATGGTCTGCGAGATCCCAATCCTCTAGTTTTAGCAAAGGGATATGCACTAATAGTGTGCCTTCAAATACTACTTCTTTCGACAGTAGCGGCATAGAGATCGTGAACTTGCCTGAATCTGGGTCCTTGGTTACCTTCACTTTCCCTTTCTATGGAGGGATATACATCATGCACCTAGTGATAGGCTCACCCTCATTAGCATCCAATTGCTAAACTCCATTGCATAGTTCTTCTGCATCTAAATCCATGGGTTCCTCCAACTTCTTTATCTTGTCCTTTCTCTCTTTCCATCGAACCTCTGTAGGGTTCTTGCTTAGTGATATAAGTTGTGGTTTCTTATGCTTCTCCTTAGCAGCCGATTTCTTCACCCTAGGCGTCCTCAGT
Source organism: Pinus taeda (assembly GCA_000404065.3). Lineage (NCBI taxonomy): Eukaryota > Viridiplantae > Streptophyta > Pinopsida > Pinales > Pinaceae > Pinus > Pinus taeda. The sequence goes on along the minus strand of APFE030495783.1, from coordinate 86,781 downwards.
GCCATAGGCACAAATGGCATAACTTCCATTGACACAACTTCAAGGGCCTCTTCTTGAAAGGTAGTGACTTCAGAACTCATAGGCTCAACCATCTATTCAAGGATAATCTTTTGGATATACTCAGGAAGTTTCACGAATGTCAATCTTGAAACAAAATCCTCCCAAGTCTTCTGATTCATAGAGAAAAAACAAGAGGGCTTATATACAACCTTCAAAAAGAAAAGTGTTGTTTGGTAGACCAACATGCAAGATTTATAGGACATTTTGAATTCATATCCAACTGTTCCCCTCATTTTATTATCATCAATGTGTCTTGGTGGTAGATCTCCAAATATGTTCACCATAAATGTCACCTACCCACTCCTCCTAATGAAATTTTTTCTATCCAATCATGAACAGTGACCTCAACAACTACTTTTGGACCCAGCTGCATGGCACCAACCCCCATGGCACGTTGTTCATCCATCACAACTTCTTCTATTGCACCTTCTCTTGGCGCGCTACTTTCTTCCCTCGTGCAACCCCCTTACTGTGTTTTCTTCTTCTTCGGGTAGTGTATTTTATAGTCCCGCTCTCCCTTGCAATTGATTGGAGTGCTAAGACTATCTTGCTACAATATAGTCAATGCACAGGGGTAGGATCCCCTGCATACAACTTCAACCAAATTCCATTCACCCTTCCAACGAACAATTTGCCATTTAGATTCGCGAGTTGAACTATGCCACCATCTGTGATTTCTTTAACAACATACGGGCCTAACTAGTGAATTTGGAATTTGCCTGGAAAATTTGTGAACTTTCTATCATACAACAACACGAGATCGTTTACCTTGAAGGTGCACAACTTAATATGCCTATCATGCCAGGCCCTCTAATGTTCCTTTTGCACTTGCTGGTGAATTCCTGCAAGAAACCGGTCTTCTTCCCACTCCACCAACTATGCAAGACATTCATCCAAGGTCTCGCAATCTGTCATATATGTCAAATTTGGAAAAATATATTCCATAGGCATCACCACATCGATCCTATAGACCAACCTAAATGGAGTTTGGCCTATCAACTTCTTACACGTTGTCTTGTATGCCCATAAAATATTTGGGATGCGTACATCCCAGTCGTTCCTCTTCACATTGGAAACGTTTGTCAATGAGTTCTCTAGAACCTTATTGAATGTTCCACTGTACCATTAGATTGGGGATTATAGGGCACACTTTTTTGATGGTACACCTGGAGTTCTTCGAGCATCGGGCTGATTATTTGATTTAGGAAATGTGTACCCCTATCACTTATCAATTTCTTAGGGCACCCAAACCATGTTAAGACGTATTCAAACAGTAAATTTGGAGCAGTAGAAGTAGTATAATATTTCATTGGCTGCTCTTCTGCCCATCTGGTTAAGTACTCCATCGTAGCAATAATGTACCGTATGCCTGTCTTCCTTCTTGGTGGTTGTATCGAACCTACAAAGTCAATTTCCCATTTTCCAAATACTTCTAATAAAATCTAAGGGTTTAAGGGAAATTAATCTCTTTGCAAAGGCTTGTCCATCCTTTGAAAATCATTGCATGTTTTACAAAATGCCTTAGAGTATTTATGCACTGTCAACCACCATAACCCTGGGCGTAGAATTTTCTGCATGGTCACTCTACCTACATAGTGTCCACCCACTACTCCTTCATGTGCTTCAACAAAGATAGTAGCATGCTTAAAATCAGGAACATATCAATACACTATTTCATCTCTTCCCATATTATACAAATGTCCCACTATAATAAAAAAATTAGCAGTGCAGACCACCAGTTCCTTCTTCTGTTGAGTAGAATACCCTTCCAGAGTTTTTCCTGTAGTGATAAACTGAATTATATTTGTGAAATGATTGTCCACAACGTGCACATCAAAAAGATACACATCCGAAAATCCTTCTTCCAAATTGGTTGGTTCTTCACCTATCTCAATCCGGCTTAAGTGATATGGTCATGTGTTCAACCGTCCCGGCTTCACTATTACTTCAAAGTCATACTCTTGGAATAGTAACAACCACCGATAGATTCCCCCCCCCCCCAACACAGGCTTGTTGACCAGGTACTTGATAGCGGAGTGATCTGTGTACATTTTGAAGCATGCACCCAACAAATATTGTTGAAACTTCTACAGTGCATAGACCATTGCGTGCTGCTCCTGCTTTGTAATGGAATAGTTCTTTTCGACTTTTGAGAGTTTCCTACTGGAAAATGCTATTGGATGATCAATATCACCTTCGCCAAGTTGGGTCAATACCACACCCAATGCAATACATGAGGCCTCTACATGCACATGGAACTATTTATTCTAATCCGTAAATACTAATATGGGCACAGTCGTCATCTTGTCCTTTAACACATCTAGAATCTGTTGACACTCCAAAAAAAAGTCACATCCTTCTTTAATATTTTCTCCATCGACACAGTTGTCTAGGCATAAGAATTGATAAACTTCTGATAGTAGCCTATGTGGTCCAATGTTGCATGCAACTGCTTAACATTGTTGGGAGCTTCTAAATTCATAATCATTGTTATCTTCACAGGGTCCACCATCAATCCCTACTTGCATACTACATGGCCTTGAAAAATTTGAAAAGGAACACAGAATATACATTTCTTCAAGTTTAGCGTGATCTGGTATCTATGACATGTATCCAGCATAAGGCGCAGACTTCCAACATCACGCTTTACTAATCTGAACACAGTCCAGTCATCAAAATATACCTCCAAAAATTTATGAAAAATTCCTTAAACACCACGATTACTACCGTGGAGAAGATATTGGGTGCATTCTTCAACCCGAATGGCATTACTGTATACTGAAAGAAACCCCACTACATCGTAAAGGTTTTCTTGACATGGTCCTCCAATGCAATCTTAATCTGATGGTATCCTGAGAACCCATCTGTCAATGAATAAGCCTCTTGTCCTCCAACATTCTCTAACACTTCATCTGTAGATGGTGTCGGAAACAAATCATGCAAAATTTCATCATTCATCTGCCTCAGATCTACGCATATCCTAATTTCACCATGTTCCTTCTTTTCCTGAACCACCATGGGGCTCACCCAATTAGATTATTCATCTGGCTCAATAATTTCAACCTCCAGCGTCATATCAAGCTCTTTGTGCACATTTTCTTTACGCTTCGGAATGAGCTGATAAGGTCTCTTCTTAATGGGCTTTGCATTAGGTTTCAAAGTATTTTTCATAACCCCCAAGTCTCCTACAATACACTTTAGGTCTGAGAACTTCATTGGGAATAGATCCTGGTATGCGTGAAGTTGTTTGTCCACCTTATCGAATGTATCTTCTTCCCAATAGTCCCCTATCTTCACAAACTTAGGCTCTACATCAGCTCCAATATTTACTTGTCGAGTTTTCAGCAACTCTATTACATCAAGGTTCTCTGTTTGAGGTCCTTCAACCTCACATTAACCTTCAGTTTCTGGAATGTTGATTTTTCTTCGATCATCCTAAACAATCATATTGTAGCATTCTAGTGCATGGCACAATTGTGTACACCAGTCTAGCTGTACCCATTCCATAGGCTCTTCAGGTATTCAGAATATAGCGACCTTAATTTCTTGTATCACCTCATCAATGCAGTGAAACCCATCCTCAAAGCTGAAAGTTGATAAGAACCTTTCTCGTAGAATATCCCATTCATTCATTCCATGGCGTAGCTCTGTTTCTAGATACCAACTCATAGGTATAGTGTCTAAGGTATGGCAGAAAACATGAACCTACTCTGGTTGAGGTTCTTCTCCCCAAGATTTATTCCAATGCACCAAGTTTTCACATGGATCATCCTTCCTACTATATTTCTTAGTCATCTGTGTATTAGCATATCGAAACCTTAGCTTTAGAATACTTTTTTATTCCTTCCAGTTAGTGAAACATTCCTTGTGTGTACCGCACCATTAGGTAGGCATAGCATGCAACGCCAATTATAGTGCCTAGAATCGATGTTCCTTGGGCACCTCCTTTTCAAGTTCATCCAAAAGGGGATTAACATCATTCAAATTGTCATAGTGTGGAAGATTTCTTACCTCTGCGGATATGCCCTATAGTGATTTGGTCATGATATTGCAGCACAATGTAGATACTTCATGCAACCAATTCTTCGAGTGCTCAAGTTCTTCATCCGAGTCTAAGGTACAGGAAATATCCCTCTGCCACTTAATTCATCCAATGACCGTAGGACTGATCCAATCTTCGCCTCGTGCCATGATCTTGTATATCTCATCTAGATCATCATCATCATCCACAAAGTCACGAATAGGCTCAGTATAGTGCACTCCTTCAGCAGGGTCTAGTTGCACAATAACCCTGAGCGCCTTACTCTAAAATTTCATCTTCCACTTCTTCAGGTTAGTCACCACATCCATGTTAAAGGCCCAATCAATTCCTAGTGGCGTAGGATACAGATTGATGTCATCTACTATTTCTATTACTTCAAAATACACTAGAGCACTTGCTCCTTCAATATCTATTATTACCCCATAAAAGCACCCCATAGGAATAATCTTCTGTTGATTGGCCATGTGTAGCTGTATAGGAGACCATTGCAGCGCAAGTCTCCCCATCCTTTCCCAAGTCTCTCTAGGCATCACATTTACATCTGACCCCAAATCCAAGATTACTTGGTCCATTTCATAGTCTCCTATCTGCACAGTCAACCTCATCTCGTACCTTGTCTGCTTCTTGCGCTTACCTAGCTTTGTTACAATGTGTTTCTCTGCAAGAAGATTCATGTTACTCACACATTTGTCTATTATCTCTTGGAGTTCTTCTACGGCATTCTTATCACGTAACAACTTCATACAGGTCTCTAGAAAAGTAGCTAACATCGAAGGATCCACATCTTGCACTTCACTGTTCCTAGCTAATTTCTCTTGACTTCTGGATGTTGAAGCTTCAACAAAGTTATTTTTAGCCTCCATAAAGCCCGGGACAGCTGCTCTATGTCCGTTTAGTCTTCCTTTCGTGTAAAGTCTTCCTGTCATCCAAGCTGACCTAACTGGCTTGTGATTGCCTCCCACCAGTCCCGGACCCCAAACTTGGATTGATTGCTACAAGCCTTCTGTGACCGATTCATGTCCCCCCAGCCCCTTGACTCAAAGGTGTGGGAGCATAAAACTGAATTACCTTAAGCTAAGTGAAAAGATGCTGTCTCCCGAACCCTGGGGCAAGGGACCCTATATGTTATCTGACCTGCTGCCAGCGGGGATCTCTAATAAGCACCCAACTAACCAAGATTGGTCTGGCAGTAGTTCTTCCTCAATGAGGGAAATGAAGAGTGTGGGTAGCTGTCTGTCCATCAAAGAGAAAGTCTTTCATCTCGGGCGAGTCAATAGTGAAGTTCAATTGTTAGGCTTTCAGTGTTAAGCGAATGAATGGAATGGACAACCCTTTTGCTGAATGGGATAGCTAAAGAATCTAGATTAGTTAAACCATCATAAACAGGTCAATTACATACCTCTGACCCAATCCAGCGCAGTGACTTTGTCATTCTTGCACACCTCCTCATGGATACTTCATGGAGTCTGTTCTGCCAATTATCTAGTCCTTCCTCTGAATCTAATGCACATGAGCTTATGCTTCTACAACTCAAGTTTCCTTCTACAGTTGGGTTAATGTAATCATCCTGCCTAGAGGTCATCTTATAGATATTCTCTAATTGTTGGTTTCCATATTCTTCTTTGACAGGTTCAACATAATGGGCAAGCACTTCTATCTCACTGGACTAAGCTGAACCGGGATAAGAGTGTATTCACTCAACTGTTTAAATAAAAGAGCTTACCTTAAGACCATAGTAACTGGTTAGGGACGTATAAGTGTTCGTTGTAGCTGGCTGGCACAGTCACCTTTGTTGCTTCTTCATCTGGTG